>JAEIFU010000448.1:0-132608 GCA_018904235.1 Lordiphosa stackelbergi
AATGTACATACATACAATTGTCACAGTCGACAGTCAATGCATAGAGAGTATTTTGGTTTGATCGACTGAGACTGATCTTATATGGTAAGGGCCAAATTTCATAGCTTCTCTAAAAGGTAGCAATTTATTTTGTTATGTGACAATATATGTAGTATTGTCCAGCAGATGAGAAATCTGACTTAAATCTAAGCAAAATTCATGTGAGAGTCTCTGTTAACAAATATATTTACCGTCACTAAAGAATTATTAAATCGCCAATAGGCCAAAGAGTGATTAATGAAATTCAAGCCAAATCATGTCAGCTATGTTCATTTTATCAGACCATTTTTGAACTTTTCATATTGACTATTACACTATCTGAGCAATTCATATGAGATATCAGACTACGTATACAAGACTTTGTTATAGTAATTGCAATGCAGGATTAAATTTTTTTCTTATTTTTCACTTTACATTAGCATCATCCGATGCACTGATGGGGTTTTGAAAATAACAAAAATTTCAACAGTTTAATAAATAACTTTACTTCTTATTCCCACAGTTTAATCCCAGTTGTAGACGCTTTTGCAACTAGGAGCACAAATTATTTTCACAAGTTTAACTCGTCTCTTCGGTATGTATTTTCATAAGAAACAAACAAGAACTTTAGCTGCAGCGAAATTAGACGCAACGTTGAAGAAGGCGCATGAGCTAGAGGGAAGGCAAAGAGCAGAGCAAACACCTGCAGTCATAGACATTGGGGGTGGCGATGTCTTTATATGTATGTATGTATATCTAAGGCAAAAACAAAAGGTGAAACTTCTGCTTGCCTGACTGCACCTGAAGATGCTGCAGAGTAGGTAAGAAGAGTGCCAGAAGTTAAGCTGCATGTGGGTGCATTGAAATAGTTCAGCAACAACAACAAGAGCTACTCCTTCAGTCTGAGGTCTGAAGAAGATTTCAATGTAAATTGGCTGCCGTTGGGTAAACGCTGCACCACGGGAATGTGTCAGCGGCTTAGACAAATGGCTCAGGGACCAGACAGATGGACTTTCCAACCAACGAGGGGAGCAGCAGGGCAAGCAAAAAAGTTGTTGCATTGAAAACTTCTTTTTAAGGTGATCTCTCAAAGTTATTTGCACATTTTTCGAGCGTTCAAATTAGTTAAGGAGACTTAAAGTTTGCCAAAAAACAAAATAAACAGGAGAAGGAAAGAGAAAACAACAAGAAAGGTGTTGAGTGCCAAGCTAGTTAAGGCCTTAAATAATAAACTGAAAGTGAAATATAAGAGACTTGCTAGGGGCGAAAATGGTAGGGAAAATCAGGAGTTAATCGAGTTTGCAGTTTGATTTATGTAGTTTGCTACTTAGCGGAAGCAATTAGGAATTCTGTTGCTAACTGAAAATGAGTACGGAAAGTCTCTATCAAAGAATGGAATAAGCAGGAAAGGAATCCGTTTGGAAAAATTAAGCTTCAAAGTAAGTCTAAAGTAGCAAAAAATTACCACTTTGATAATTTAAAGGCATGTTTTGTGGAGAATCTAAAATTTGTTTATTTTTTATAAAAAAAAAATTATTCCAAACAATTATTTGTATTAAACACAGATATAGCATTTTTAAATTCCTGTCCTCGAACTAAAAAAATTTTGTTTTATTGCTTGTCCAGCTAAATAACGTTCTGGCTTGCTATTCTAATTTTTTCGAGAATTGTTTTGTGTTCTGCTGAAAATTGAATAAAAAATCTTTTTTAAATGGAAAACAATATTATGAAAATGGACGAAAGCTAATCAATGGAACGCTTTACATTTGAAAAAATAAATTAAGTCAACTAAAGGCCGATTTCACATATTCTACATAAAGCTATTTGTCACATAAACTAACAAACAACAGAGTAAACTTGAAGATTGACATACACATAGCAGCTATATGGCAGAAGAGAAATCGACCTTTCATCAAGTTCCACTTATGTTTTCATAACTATTTAATTAATTTCGTCACATCAACTCAATTCGTTTTCGTTTTGAGTGTACAATTTTTACATTGTAAAAGTTTTTTGATAATTTTCTTTTCCATTTAGATGCTTTGCCCTTCAATGTTCTCAATCATTTGAACACGCATTCACAAAAGAGTCTAAAACTGTCTACATTTGCCAACATTTGTAGTCATTTTGTCTGACACAACTCTGAAATACAACACAGAACCAGACAAAAACATCGTTATGTATCACAACATTTATAACTTTTTTTTATACAATATTATGCACTTATAAGCTGCAAGGCCGGAAAAAAAGGGTTGTCCGGTTATAAGATTGGTAGCGAAGGGAGGGGATTGAGACCCTGAGCAATGCCCTTTCGCACACAATTCTCATTTGACACCAGCTGGATGGTCTTCTGTGCTCTGTCTGTGTGTGTGCGTCTGTCTCAGCAGCTGTCGACATCTTAACATTCAAAAGCCAACAATGACAACGACTACGAAACGACGACGTCGACTAGGAGACCTGTTCAAATGTCTGGGTTCGGGTCCGGAATTAGCAAAATGCAGCTACTTGCACGCAATTTGTTTGCCAAAAGAAGGAAGCACGGAATGGAAAATGAGCACGAAAGAAATGTCGACTGCTCCAAGTGCGTGGCAAATGCATGGGCGTTGGCCTAAGCAACAGCCTGAAAGTATGCTGTATAAAATATGTGAAAAGAACTTCATGCGCTGACCAAGTCAAAGAGGCAAACAGGCACAGTGGGATTAGGAGATTGTTAATAAAATCAAATTTTTTGTTTACCAATAATTCATTATTTATTATAATAAGTAACCAGTTAAATCAAAGTAAAACTAAAAATACGAGCTTCCAACTTATGACTTTTCTAGTCAAATGACGTGACAGATTTACAAAGTTATTTGCTTGCTCACTCCTTCAAATAACAAGAATGGTCAATTTCCTCGGCATATACATTCGTTTCACAGATAGAGTCTTTACTTAAATCTCTTTTCTCCAGGCATTTGTTGAAATTTGGAAAATGATTATAGTCTCGATGGGCTTAGTCCGGAGTTTGAATCTAGTACTGATTGAATGTTATTGTACATTTGCTTGACAATTAATGCAGGGTCTATGTTGGTCCCCTCTTTACATTTCTCATACCATTTGTGTCTAATCTTTGCCTTAAATTTTATTTATTTTTTTTGATTAACTCATTTTCTTTTCCACTAAAATCCTAAATTTGTGAACTAAAGAACCATTCTACATGCTATAGTTTTGTGTAATGTTTCAGGTAGCTTGCTCCAAAATCTTGGATTTTTTTTCTTCCCCCACCCGTGACAATTATGTGTTTTCATGTCAGAAAATAACTTGGCGTGTTCCTTCCCTGGTTCTTTTTAATTGAATTTAAAGTTTGCAATTTTTCCCCACACAAATATAGCCCGATCACATATGCTTTTGAAATATATGTCAATGTTTTCGCAAAAAAAAAAAAACACTTTTGTAGTATTATTTTCATTGAAAGTGGACTATTATTTATAAAAATGAGCTGCGCGAATTGTCGGTATTCGCTTACAAAACTCCTATCGCTAAGCTCGGATGCTATAATGGAGTTTTTATGGGACCACAATGTGATGGCGAAGGAATTGATATGTCCGAGGTGCAATAGACTGTGCACTGTAGAAGCGAGTCGAGGTCGATTCAGGTGCAACGCTATTGTGGAAAGCACGAACGCCAAGAAAAATAAGAAGAAACAGGTTCATTGCAACTTACTGCAAAGCATCCGCAAGAACACTTTTTTTGAAAACTAAGCATTGATGAAATTCCGTTTCGATGAATTCGATGTTATGTGCATCAAAAACGAAGTGCAGTTCATCATGGGTTACCAGCCCAAATTTCATTTTCATAAGACGTATCCCTCACATCCTAAAACAGTTCATGAGATATTCTTGGCCATTGGGAAGATGTATTGTCCCACGAATGATAATATTATTAATGAAGATGTTAATTTCAGTGAGGTAAGTCTTTAATATGTAATAGTTTGTGGAAAAATTTTCGGTTTTCAATATATTAATTTTATAGAGGATGACAGTGGACTAGGCCCTTCATTTGGGGACACCACTTAAAAAAAACGCCTTTCTGGGGCTTGCGTGGAATAGGCCTCCTGGGGAAAGCACGTGAAAAAACGGGCCTTAAATTTTACCTCGATAGGTGGCGTGGAAAAGAGTTCATAACAGTTCCAATAGGTGACAAGTTTTCCTCACTTTGGCTCAAATTCAAACAAACGTACGCCTTTCATATATAAAGGAAAAGAATATTTTTAATTTATTTATTAGCAAAAACAAACTGAATTCGAAAAGCATATATGATCAAGTATATATTTGTATGGGGAAAAATGCAAACTTTGAAATTCAATAAAAAAAGAACCATGGTCGACGGCCAATTATTTTCTGCATTTAAATTCATTATAATTCAATTTAGGCGCTTTTGGGTTTGCTGATGCTGCTCCCATGATTTTTTTTGGATGCATTAAGATGTATACTGTCGCACAGAGCTCATAAATACAGATATTTTTGCTCAGTGTCACCTCCATAATTTTTCTAAAAGCCAAAAATGTCCGCGATACTTGAAAACAAGAGCTGATGGAGAAAGACCGTGACCAGTTTTGGAATCAGTGCACGGGATCAGAATTTAATAAAAATACTGCGCGGCTGGACCTTACAAAAGTGGTCATTTTGTTGGCCTGTGTTATGTATCAATCATAATTCTTGTTAATTACCAATTATAAAATATTAAGGTTAAATTATAGAAGTAATTGTAAGGGAGTACAAAAATTTAATTTTAAATTTCCCAAAACGTTGCAATGCTAATTTCGATTTACAGCCCTGGTCAAAAGTTTTTACATTATATCCTTTCAGAAACGATTAAGGTAATTTATATGCGGACTTTGCTATACACTTTTAGCTTTGCGCCAGGAAAAAATATATAAAAAATAATATTTTGTTATATTTTTGTTCAATCAAAAACCTTCTTTCAAAATATTTTTTAGATTTTTTTAAAAAGTAAAATCAAAAATTTAAATATTTTTAAATATTTCGGGTGAACTATACCAGACAAACAAATCTAAGACAAATCAGAGCACCGCCCAACACCTTTTTTAACTTTACGAGATCTTCTACAGGAACACACCACAACCATACTTTTTCAATTTTTTTTTTTTTTTATAATTTTTTTTTTGGCTCCAAATTTTTTAATTCTTTTTTGTTTTTTTATTTAAAAATTTGAATTTTTACTTTTTTATTTTTTTTTTTATATTACATTATAACTAAAAATTTAATTTTTTTTTTTTTTTTTTTTTTTTTTTTATACTATTTATTTTTTTTTTTTATTTGTTTGAGTTTTAGTATTTTTTTTATTTTTTTTTTTTTTCAAACAAATAATTAATTAACTTCTAATCTCTTTTTTTTTTTTTTTTTTTTTTTTTTTTGCCAAAATTTTTATTTTGTTTTTTTTTTATTTTTTTGTTGTCATTTCCTCTTATTTTGTGCTGTTTTATATAAATTGTTTTTTTTTTTTTTTATTAGGTCCTACCCCTTCCCCGTTGTTTGCTTTATTGTTTTTTTTATTTTATTTTTAATTTTTTTTTAATTATTTTTTTTATATTTTAATATTTTTTAAAAATTTTTTTTTTTTTTTTATCTTTATTCTTATAATCTTATTTTCTATTTATTTATTTTTTTTTTTTATTTTATAAATTTTTTTTTATTTATTTTTTTTTTTGTTTTTTTGTTACATATATATTATAAATAATTAATTTATTTGTTTTTTGGTCTTTTTTTTTCTTATTTTTCTAAAATTATTATTTTTCTTTAACAAAAATATACTTATTTTAGTGGAGCAAATTTTTTTTATATTTAAATTTTTTTTTTACGTTTGTTTTTTTTTTTTTATTGGGGGCTAGTTTTTTGTTTTTATATCTATATATATAATTACATTTAAAATTTTAAAATAAAAATTTTTTTTTTTTTTGTTTTTTTCTTTTTTTTTTTAATTTCCTTTTGGGCAATTTGTATATTTCTTTGTTTTTCAGAAGTCTTAAATACACCAAAACTGGTGTTATCTTTGAAGTGTATAAGGATGTCCAATGGCATGTGGCATGACGAACGAAAGGAAGAAGAGTTATCTTTACCGGGATCAAATTAGTATTACAAATCGAGCTTAATTTAATCGGGAACATGCTTAAAATGATCCAGCTTTGAGATTAAAGATTATCTCGGGATAAATGTTATAATTTTTAGAATCAAAAAAGTCGGATAAACTCGATCTTTTTTCAGATCGAATGTAGAATATCCGGGACAACGTTGTTATTATTACCGCATGGGATTGATTTGATCCCGTATGGATTTCTTATTTTTTTTGAGTGCATCCGATCATCTTCACCAGCTATTGGAGTCATGAAAGAGCTTCTCAAACTTTGCAGTTCGAAATTGGCTACAGGCCACACGCCCTCCAAGAGAATAAGACAAACTCGACTTCTCCCTTTGGGGCTGTAAAGCCTAGCATTTATTTATTTTATAACTTCCAATTTAATATTATATCAATTTCTTCGTCCCACTGTCCCAGAATCACATGAGTAATTCTTTCTACGCTCTTTTCTGCGTTTATTTTTTCTCAATGTTCACTGTAATGCAAGATGTGTGTTTAAGCAAAGATTTCTTTCTTTTTGGAAACTGTCTGGGGAAGGACTTATTCGTTTCACTTTTTTTTCCTTCAATATATTTGCCATCTGAATGGACGTGCCAAATGTTGAAGCAATAACTTTTGGTGCCCTCTGAAGCCAAGAAAAAATGAACAAATTTATATTACGTTTTAATATGAGATTAGCAAAATATTTGAATCTTTGAAGCAACTCATCCCTATTGCAAGTAGTCAGACGTCATGCGGATGAATGGAAGCCACCTGTCTTATACCTGTCTTGTTAGCTATGTGCAAATGCGACTATGAAGGGATAAGGGGGCAGAGTGCGAAATGCACTTACTTTAAAGATTATGAGCGAATGAAAACTTGGCGAAGAATGCGATGTGGCGTGTAATTTAAGCTGCTTTGTTTCACTTGCGAAAAAGATACGAAATCTGGTAAAAATAGGTGTTCCTGTTTGCTAACATAGAGATGGCAGCCAAATTTGAAAAGATTGTCTTAGTCAAATTTTAAATTACTCAAAAAAAATTGTTATTTAAATATCTAGGGGTGCCACAGAAATCGCTATCGATTTTTGTATAAACGCTTGTATTTTATAATAAAACTGCTCGAATTTTATGTGAAGTGGCACCAAAAAGCACGCCTACTAGATCAGATGGTGAATTTGAGCGATTTGGAATCAACAACTCAAATCTACTTGACTTTGTATAGTCGGTTTCAATTCGCTTTATTTTCGCCATCTGATCTAGTAGGCGTGCTTTTTGGTGCCACTTCACATATAAATTAGAGCAGTTTTATTATAAAATACAAGCGTTAATACGAAAATCGCTAGTGATTTCTGTGGCACCCCCGTATATCGATTTTTTCGTTTTTGATAATGATATTTTGTTGTAAAAATACAGATATTTTAGATATTATGTTTTCGACATTCTAAATATATAAATGCATTTTTACTATGTATTTTTTAAAAACTATATTGTGGTTGCGTTCAAAATCAAGAGATCGGAGCTCCAAAATACGGAAAAAATAAAGATTTAGGTACGATTTCTCTTCTTCCAAGTAGCTGCTATGTGTCAGATAAAGTTCCAATTTACTTTGTTATTTGTTAGTTTATGTAAAAGATAGCTTTATGTAGAAAAGTTGATGTACTCAGAAAAGAACCAATAACTCTGTGCTTGAATCAATTACGAACGGTGTCAATAGAACGGTAAGTACGAAATTACTTGACTCAATTCTTAATTCATGTACGATTTTTTTAGTCCTGAAATAATTTTTTTAAGGCTGTTCCTGAATATTTTAAGCTTTTCCCGAACTATTACAATATCTTCTTGGACATACTATTAATACGTTATGATCTTAGGTACAGCCCGATATTCTCTCAAAATAAGTGCCAAAATGGTTCCTCATCGAAGTCTAATAAATTCTAAAGTCAACTTCAGTATATTTTTGAAACAAAATAATTCTTCAAAAAATAAGTACAAAATGTTTTTGGTTTAAGTCTATTTAAATTCTAAGCTTTCCCAATTTGCCTTAAAACTAGGTCTCTGTATAATATCAAAATTCAGAGAAAATGAAGTAACCAAAGACCAAGATTTTTATACTGTAGGTCAGAAATCCATAACCAAATTGTTAGAACCAGGAGGAAATTTTTACTACAGATTCAACTTCAAATAATTCGCATTTAACGTAACACACTCTTTTCTTAAATTTTTAGGCTAACGGTTAGTACAATTAATACTTCTTGATTCAAGAACGTTTGTTCCCATTTGCTTAAAAGTAACAGTCGTATTTCACACTTATATCCAAAGAATGCACTCAGTAAAGCTTACTTTTTGTAGCCGAAACCAACAAAAATATCGGCGAAAAATATTACCAAAATATATTTGGCATTCGATATGTCGCCACAAAAAATATTCGATAATGGTATATGGGCATTTCCGCCAAATGGTCAACCTGGACCGAAAAATAAAATTTAATGCCACTTTTATATTTAATTATTTTACATGCAAAACAAATGCTATGTTTGCACTCTATCTACAATATCTTTTCATTGCAATCAATTAAGAAGAAAAAAATGCATAGAGACCAAAAAGTTCGATTAACGGATTTTTTTTATTTTGCTTATCTAAGTTCTAATCGTACGTTCGCGACCGGTACTTAATTCAATTTTAAAAAAACCAATAGAGATATTTTTTGTGTAAACACTCGATAGAAAGCCACATCAATCCTCTTTTATAATAAATTAATCGCTTTAGAATATTCCGTTCCATTTCGCAGATTTTTTGCATTTCACTAGATTAAGCCAAAGTCGACTTCTATTTCGCGTACGTTCGCGACCTCATGTTTATTGCTATCATTATGAAATCTAAAACTCGATAAATCCCGTCTTTTGCACTAAGCACAGAGCTAACAAAATGCTATCAAATCGCAAAAAAAGGTGGGGATAATTTTTGTTTTCTGTCAAAAAAGACAAAATAAGTACATCAAAAGCGTACGAACGTTCATCGATAATTTGATATATCGATATTGCCCTCGGCATCCCTGCCTTGAACCATCCACATTAGGGTAAAGGGGTGGAAGTTGTGTTTGAATTTATTTCGCCTATTTATATTGTGGAAAATTGGTTTTAATTTTTATTGAAAGGGCGCTGCAACAACAATCAAATTATTAACATCACCTTTCATTTTCACAGTGCTTGTCACTTGCATTGAATTAAGCTTTGAAAAGACCGGGTGTCAAGGGCGCAACCGGCCATTGGGTGTCCATCACAGCATTATACCATACAGCTTACAAGCCGAATTACACATCAATCGGTTGACAAAAGTTATGAGCCTTGAAACCTTTTCAGTAGTTCTGCATCGTTGGTAATTTTATTGAGCGAGTATCGAAATATGGGTCTGAAATACCAAATACCAAACCAATTTCAAGTCAAATCTGCTAACTTTATTACCGACAAATAAAATTTCTAAAGAAAAAGTGGCAGAAGGCCTAGATCTAAGCATACCTGCGTAGGAATTTTATGTTATGACTTCATGCTCAGCTAGACGCCCAAAAACAACACCAGCACAATTTGCCACTCCCCATTCTAAGTCAACATCCTGGCCAACGATGCACGAATGTCAACATTTAGCTCCTGTTTCTTCCTCTAAGTTTTTTTCGCTGTTGCTGCAATTTTTTTATGAGCCAAAAATGCTTTTAGTGTGAAGACATTTCCACTTTTTAACATGTTTCTATTTAAGAATTGCAGCCCAGAGACTCGAAAGGCTTTTCAATATAGTCAATACACTCGCATACATGGACACATGCCATCTTTTACACACACACACACACACACACACATGCACAATGTCAACGTCAAAGTGCAAGTGGCATTATGGCAAAGAAGTCAACGATGACAGCGCGTAGGGGGCAAGAGGAAGGCAGCCAAGCAGAGACTAAGAATGACACCACACCGAGAGGGAGGAAAGGAAAAATAAACAGCAAAGCTTTTTCGCCATTAAATGCAATTTTAAAGTCAATTTAAACTTCAAACTTAACGCAAATAAAGCCTGTCAGCAACCGAAGAACCTAGTGGAGGCACTAATAAGTGAGGAAAGGAGACCGAGAGGCGGAACTAAAAACTGCATTGACAGGCATTGATAGAAATTGAATTAACGTTCTTCACACGTTGCCACAAAAATATTACGCATACGCCGTGAGGTTCTACCAGCAAACACACGCACACCTTAACTAATGGCGTTGGCTTGGAGGGGAGTGTTGCAGTTGCCTTTATGTTTACAGGCAATTAGCATTTTAATGCTGCACCACACAAAAGGCAACTGCAGGTGCCCAAGCGAATGATGAGAGGACGAAGCAGCAGGATGGCATGATGATGATGATGATGATGGGAGAACAGACTTGCAGGGCCACGCACGAGTAGGTTTTCATTATTTTTCATGTTCGACATGAGCACAAATTGTTCAGAACAAAATCAAGTTGTGTTGGTCGAGAATGGGTGGGAAACGAAATTACCAACAAATATTTAGTCTAGTTTTTTAATCAATTTAGACATTTTTCTTTCACGAAATTTAGATTTTTAGATTTGAATAATTTAGATCCAGTATTAGAGGGCATGGAACCGGCTTCCACTTTCGAAGTGCTTTAAATTGATTTGTACTCTGTCTGTCACACACGGAATTTCCAGTTCGAGGAAATGTCTGGCTTAAATCATTTTTTTGTTTTGGTACCCACTTGGAACAACAGAAATAGAAAAAACCTATAAAAAAATATCAAGTTTCAATTTGTGAGATCCAAGTCCTAACCTATTCATATTTCAAATTGCTAATCGCAGCTTCCCGAAGATCATTAGTTATCAAGCAAACTGGCGCCATCCATCGTTGGTCTCCTCAGTAATAAAATGACTAATACTTTCTTGGAAAATCTAAAAATCTATTTAAAATGCATAATTTGCGTTCAATTCCCACACAATTAGCTTAAACAATTTTTAAAATGATTTAATAAAAAAATATGTTAAGCAGTGAACACAGACAGCTTAGCTTGACTAAACGGGCTATGCCCAACAATTGATGCATGGCCAATACAGGTTTTTCGCTGTCAACAGGTTAAGCGAAACAAAGACCAGTTTGTAGTCAATTATAAGGGGTCATGATTTACTCAATGTTCGTTATCTACGAAAATAAATCATTTAATAAAAAATTAATAATTCTTAGAAAATGTATCATTAACTTTGTCCTGTCAAAGAATGGTTTAATTTTCACACTTACAATTGAGTTAATTGCAGCCCTGAAAAAATTGCGTAGCTTTTTGACCTGCGTCTATAATATACAATAAGATTATCTGCGAACTGTTTATTTATATTTATAGTATAAAGCTTTCAACTTGATTATGGGAATCTCCCGTTTACGATTACATTTTCATTTAAATCTCAAGTCTCTCACATTACCGGCAATCAGTTTCGCTCTGTACTCTGAAGCGATCAGTTCATCTTTATCGAAATGGATTCCAAGATATTTGTGCTGTTGTTGATTGGCTGCTTTTTGCTGTTCGGATGCTGTGTGGCTGCACCACAAGCCCTTTGCAATCAGGGTTTCTACTCGCGAAACGGAAAATTGGTCATTGATCTACACAATTTGAATGGCTTGTTCGATTGTGTGCAGAATGAGCATAATAGACGTGGATAAAATCTAATAATAAAATGTACATCATATACGTATTTGAAATGTGAATAAAAGTTGGTGAACTCTGTTCAATGTATAATATATAAAAGCTTTGCTCTATTTATTAATGAAAAGTGTTGGAATATTAATCAAAAAACTGACCTAACAAACATAGCATATAACACTAGTTACAACTTTCCTTACGAATTTTTGTGCCCCGAATTCAAAACAGTTGCTCCCCAAATATTTTGGGCTCAAAGGTGTTTTGATAAATGGTGGGTCAATGAAGTAAATTGGTGGGTCCAAATGAAGTAACCTCTTTGAATAATACTACAGAAAAACAGAACACATAAGCAGGAATGCAAACCGCTTAAGGATTAGGGATGGTTCGGTTTATGTTCACATTTTAACCCCAATGTATTTGGCTAAAGTCGAAATAAATGTTTTAAAGGTCATCGAATTAATATAAATTCAGCCGTTAAAATTTTGCCAAACCCTGAAAGTCAGCCATTCATTTTACTTAGAACTTGGCTTTTGTTGTGGCAAAATTTTGTCTAAGATTATTGGCATTTAAACAATTGAAGTAAACTATGGAAAATAATGTCCAATGTATGTTTAATACAATTTCATTTGAGCTTGTTCTATCTATGTGCTTTGTCCTTTTTTTATGTGTTTTTGTTGTGTGTTGTTTTAGGCGAGCTTAACCTCAAAATAATTCTGTTTCGTGGAATAAAAGTTTGGTGGATTGTCGTGGATTTTTGTAACTATTAATGCAATATTGTTCATTAAAGTGTCCTCTATACGATAGTCTAATGGGTTTTTTCACGAATTTTCACAAACCCGCGAATTTACGATTTTTTCAGACCACTTCGAGTTTGAGCATAAAGTATTGATTTCATAGAGCTATGGGCTCTAGCGATCCACTGATCTTTAGTTTATGTCTAAATAAAACGAAGGCAAAACATAAAAAGATACCTATTTTTTTCATTAAGTTGTAGTATGGAGCCTCTTTCTGATGATGACAATACTGACGATACCGATATGGATGGATATGATATTAAGAATAAATACTCTTTACAATTGGATGCTGATTTGATTTAATATATATAAATAAAGTTGTGTTAAAAGATTAGCTTCGGTAAATATTGCATATATATCCGCAAAATCAGCTAAATTCATGCTAGACGGCCTGATCGGTAGTCCAGGTATTAACATATAATATTAAGGATTTCAGTAATTGTAAAACATTATTATTGCTAGTATAAAAGTGCATATTGAACGCGAACTCGAGTTGATTTCTGAACAAACAGTGTTTTGAGTGATCTAAACTCCATGACATGTTAACACTTTACTCAAAATAATTATGACAAACACAGTGGTTTGAGCGAGACGGACATAATCAAATAAATATCAGAGAGCCAAAATGACAGGGAACAGCTGATTGAGTTTCAGTTGAAGTGACTAGTTGTCGACGCAGCAAAATCTTCTTTGAAAAAATGCGGGTCAAATGCCAACACATTAACGCATTATCTAATATGTTAAATATAAATTATTTATATGTAAATAGGATAAGAGCTCTTAAAAGCTTGGATCAATAAGTGCGACTTAACACTCCTGTGGAACAAGTATCAAAGGTTTTCTAACCATAGCCTCCAATTTTATCATAAGTGCTACACAAACCTTGAATTAAGAAAAACCAAATGACACATTTCATTGCAGAGTTATGCCAACGACCAATTTAATCTCTAGAGTGCTGTCCTCACTACAACTGCATTTGGCATTTTCGCATTTTGGACAAAATGTACATTTTCCCTCCCCCATACAATTTTGTATGGCCGCAAGAGATGCCAAAAAAAAGTGCATTTTGAAAAATGTGAGTCGATTACTCGTTTGCCATTCGATTCTTCGATAGTTTCATTCGATAGTGCCATTTTCGCTAGTGGGGGATCACTATAAGGGCGCCAAATGGCAAAAATTGAAATTTGCCTAAAGAATTAAATGATATTATACTTTTTAAGTTTACAAATATCAAGATAACAAAGATGCGATTAAATCTTCTAAGTTTTAATTGGACGCGAAACCACAAGCCTTCTAGTCTGACCAAAACAATGGTTGCTTGGCCACCGAAATAATTCTAACATTTACAAAGATTTGACAGAAGAGCTAAACCCTTACCAAAATTAGAGTTTATGTTCTACAGCAAAATAAATTAAATTGAATTTCTTATTTAATTTTTATCTTTGTTGCCAGCCATTTTGATATTGTTAAAGCAAAGAAGCAACACAATGGACAGAGTTCAGTATGACGATAACTTTTTGAAAATGCGCTCAGTGAGAAGCCATATTAGACTTATTACTCGTTAGCCATTCGATTTTCAATAGTTTCTACTTGAGAATCGATCATTTACTACTATCACTACAAAACGCGCGCCAAATGGCAAAAATTTGAAATTTGCCTAAATTGAATTAAATTAAAATTATTTTTTTCCCTTACCAACATTAGAGTTTATGTTTCTAGCAGCGCAATAAATTTAAATTGAATATCTTTGTTTCATTTGTTACCTTGTTGCCTGCCATTTAGTAAATTGTTAAAATGCAAATGCAAATGCAACACAATGAGGACAGGATTCTGCATTTTCAGAGATGACGATAACTTTTTTTAAAATGTGCTTCAGTGAGGAAGCCATATAAGATGCCGGACGGAAATATATTGGTTTTGCACTATGCAGCTATTTTTTTGTTGGCGACGAAAATTGCGCTCTTTCCGCTCACACAAAGTTGAGAGCGTGAAAATCTAAAAATAGAATGCACTTGCTTGTGTGAGTAATGCTTGAGAGTACGTGAGCACACTTAGGGCCGTTTTCTCATGTTCCTGTTTTTGCTCAAATCGAAATCCACCTAGATTTCGCAACTAGTGGATTTTGTGCAATCGGTTGTCTCATGTAGAGGATTATGAATTTGGGCATTTGCACTACGGTCACACCGGCAGGTCGAAAAGACACTAAAAGTAAGTTGACGCCCTATTGGACTCGCTAGTTTGTTGATATGTCCCTTACGCGCCAATTTTAAAAAGGATTTCAAGGAGGAAAATTTATTGTCGGCCTTGTAACTGTGGTTGGAGATTAAGAAAAAGGACTATAGTAGTTCAAACAGGCAAATGTGAGACAAATTTTGAGAATGGTATAAAGGCCAAATTAGGACTTTTTAGCCTATTTGCAATATGTGCATAGTAAGTTTTAAATACAGTAAAACAATAACAAGCAATTTGAATCACATTTAGCCAAATTAGTGTGTGCGAACTCAGCATCAATGACCTACAATTGTATGACATCTGTATCTTCAGCAATTCTAGGTGTCTTGTATACCAAAGGCACTACATATTAATTTTGGTTTTTTTAAAATCAGTTATTTATGTGACCATATGCGGCACTCAAAAAATACTTTGTTGTCGTACATTGTTTTCAAACAATGAGGAGAAGTACATTGCTACGAAATCCATCTAGATGGTTAGCCTTGAACATGAGCAAACGAAACGCAACAAATCCACCTAGATTTGCAAAAACAGCAACAGAGAAAACGGCCCTTAGAGTCGTCGGCTGTCGCTGTATTCGTACAAAAAAGCGACTGGCTCTAGAGCGCTCTCTCTCTTTTTCTGGCTTTTGAAAAAATTTTAAGAGTGCCAAAAGCCAGTTGAAAAGCCAACACCAAAAAATCGTGTGCAAAAAAATAGTATGGCTTTACTCATTTTCATATTCTAATGTCTTTGGTTATGCGCTATATTATACAATCTGCAGTACCTATTTGCGCTGTTGAAAAATATACTTTAACAATATTTTTAAATGAACTAATCTGCGTGTTATGAGTCGGCCGACACTCGTAAAAGTGCTGAACGAGGGATATACTAATAACTGTGAACTAATTAAAAACACATTAGCCAATATCAAATATCAATTCGCGACAAAAATGGAAGTCGTTTTCGACTGCATCTAAAAAAATTCATAAATCTGCGAAAGTTAAATAAATATTTTGAAGCAGTTAACTTTTAAATAAAGGGGAATAGTGGAGCTTTTTATTGAGTGCCATCATATTCAATTATTTACATTAGTTTTGTTTTTATAATCTTTAATATTATGAAGAACGCGACATTTATTATGCGACATCTTAAAAAGAGCTAACAGTGACCATTTCACATATATTCGGTACTCAGGCCAATTTTCTTATAGTAAAGAATCAGAAAAGCTGTACTTACATTTTAAGATTTATTTTGATTTTTGTTTTCAATGTTATGTTAAAAAAAAACCATTTAAAAAATAAACATTTTTTGTGGAAATGCCCATATGTGTGCACGACTGTGGACATTTGGTCTGATAATCACAGTAGCTTTTTTTGCAGGAAAGGAAATCGGCTGCAGTTTCTTGTAAAAGGAGAGTATACCTATGACCTCGTTTTGCAAATGATCTGCAAAACAAACAATGAATTTAACTCGAATTCCATAAAGATTATCACCACTTAACAGATAACGGCTTTAATTTTGTCACAGCATTCATGGAACTTGGGATTAATAACCTTAACAAAGATGATAAAAAAAATCAATGAAAGCGATGACTATACCGTCACTGCAGTGTACTACAGCGAACATAAAATAAAAATTTTGACAGTTCTTAAAAAAAGTTGATTTGAAAATGTAGAAAATAGTGGTTAATGACCAAGTCTTAAGTAAAACTGAAACATTGAAAAATCTGAAAAAAAATCTCAAAAATTCTTTACTCTTTAAGATTTTAGAAAATGGCGATGCACCAGTGAAAACAAAAAAAAATATTTTTGGGACAGCCTACTCAAGACGCCATGCCCTTTCCAATTATTCGTTAAGAAAAATAAGTTATTATGAAGGCCAACATGAATTTAATGTTAACACACGCAGAGCATTTGACCGACAACGCCAATAAGTATACATCTGCTTCGTCTCGCATTCGAGTATGACTCAAATTTCTAATATTCTGCTCATCCGAAAGTCCTGATTGATGCTATGGACAAAAAATGTCCCAATTGTAATGCGCTCGAATTAAAACTGACACCGCCGTGATGTGTTGCGCATCGGAACGGCTTGCTCATCGGCACTGATCCAGATTCAAACCTGTTTCTGAAATCCATTGATAGATTTTATTCATGCTTTCAAATGACTTCAACAAAAATAATGCACAAAACAGCGGCAAATAGTCAACAATTTTATTCAACCTTCAAAATGAAAGGCCAAGTGTACCATAAAGGAGGCTCATTGCTGCCAATGCCAAACCACATAAATTTTCACAAATCTACGCCATGGGCGGTGAGGTGAATGCACGTTGCGGCTACAATAACTTCAATTCGCCTAACGCCAGGCGCGTCGTTGGCGAGCTGGACTCCCTTTTGAATAAGCACAACTTCGTCTGTGCAGAAGTTTCAATACACTTGAAAAGCTTGCTTCAACTTTAATATTACCCATGACCAAGATTAAGAGCGCAAATATGGAGAACAAAACAGTTTTTCTCACTAAAAACCATTTTCCTACCGATTATTTCTATGGCAGCTACAAAGAGTAGTCATCCGATCCGGTCGGTTCCGACATATTAGCAGCGTGCAGTGAAAAGAAGACTCTGTGTAAAGTTTCAACTCGATAGCTTCAAAACTGAAGGACTATTTCGCGAAGAAACAGACAGACGCAAACGTACCGCGCCAAAATTGATATTTTTTTTTGAGATAATTATTTTTGGATAAGCTCTCCCAGCATTTGTATTTAGATATTGAGAAGTGTATTATAATTTTGCCAGAAGTTTGCAACGCATGAAGGAATCATCTCCGACCACATAAAGTATGTATATTCGATCAGCATGACGAGCTGAGTCGATTAAGCTTTGTCCGTCCGTCTGTCCGTCTGTCCGTCCGCCGTCTGTCCGTCTGTCCGTCTGTCCGTCTCGTCGTCCGTGTCCGTCTGTCTGTTTCTACGCGAACTAGTCCTCAGTTTTAGAGCTATCGATCTGAAACTTTGCACAGAGTCTTCTTTTTACTGCACGCGCTAATATGTCGGAACCGACCAGATCGGATAACTACTTCTGTAGCTGCCATACAAATGTTCGTTCGGAAAATGGTTTTTAGTAAGAAAAATTGTTTTGTTCTTAATATTACTGCTCTCAAACACGGTCATGGGTAAAGTAATGTTTTTAAGTGATCTGCGAAGTTTGGTCGAAGTCGCTAACCCTTGAGACAAGCTATTTCAAGTGTATGAAAACTTCGGTACAGACGAAGTTAGCGCCTTCTCGTTATCGATGTCGATGTCATTAATCAGCTGTTCTAACACCTGTTTTGTTTGTTTACTTTCTGATATTTGGAGGGACTAAATTTGAAAATACTTTTCGAATAACCAGAAAAGAAGCAGGTAGTGTATATTTTAGGTTTGAGAAAGATAGACGAAAGAAATTCGCGACTTAATAACAGAAGCAAGTTGAAGGCGCGAAGAGAAATAAGCCTTCAGTTCATTCTTTTAATGATTGACGGAAAAGCTTGTAAGCATTGACGGAGACAACATCAATATCTTAGTGTTACATTTGGAGTAAAAAGCAAACATAAGGTGAGGATTTGATTCGGCTTCAACGCAGAATGGATTCGGTTTTTTAATGCCTTGCATTGTCACAAGAAAGAGGCACGAAGGAACGAAAAAAGACAAAGTTAAAGTTACGCGAAAGAGAAATAAGACGCGAGAACAGGGAAAGCAGCAGGCACGGATAGAGTAAGCAACGAGGCACAAGAGACAGGAAAAAAAAAATTAATGTCAAACCAGCCAAGAAAATGTACCGCAGTTCAAGAGAGTACTACAGAAGAGGGGAATAAAGAAATGCGATATAATACGAAATTGTTAGTTGTTTTAATTTAAAAAATAATAATTTCAAGTTAATAATATGCAAAGAATCGTTTTAGTTTCAAGCCGTTTCGCAAAAAAAGAAAAATTTTTTTTTTTATTTTTAAAAAAATTTCCACTATATATTTCTTACTTTAACTAGCACGAAAGGATTATATGTAGGCCCGACGCAACGATAGAGGAATCATCCTGACCACATAAAGATATAGACAGCAGACGAGCGAGTCGGCTTGTCCGTCCGTCTGTCCCGTCCGCCGTCTCCGTCTGTCTGTTTCTACGCAAACTATCCCCAGTTTTGAGCATCGAGCGAAACTTTGCACAGAGTCTTTACGCACAGGCTAAAGTCGGAACCGACCGAGACCGAGCGTACAAACGTTCGTTCAGAAAATGGGTTTTAGAAGAACGGCTCAAACACGGCTCAAGACGGAAGGAAGTTTAAGGTCCGAGCGCACCGAGGCTAACTAAAATGTGACACGAAATTAATATATAAATAGATTTAACAACCGAAATATCCACCAAAATATTTACTAAAAACGATTTATATATCAGAACAACGTTTCCCGGGTCAGACTAGTATGAAAAAATTTTTATTATTTTCAAACAAAAACATCTAAAATAAACCATGAATGTAAGAATTGGGCTTAAATAATTTCATTTGGCACCAAAAAAATTATGAATTATTCAACACTTCAAGCACAATTACTCAATAATCACCCTTTACAGTTACAATTATCTAAGTAATTGAAAAGTAATTAAATGTCGTAAATCCAAGTTACAATTTCGATTCTTCAAAAATGGTAATCTGGAATTTTTTCAATTATGCGAAAAATGCTAATGGTAATGGTAATAGTAATTCAAGTTTACAGCTCTGTTATTAAGTATAATTTAATAGTTTCTGGGGAAAAGATTTTTGATTTCAAATAATTACCTTCTGTGCTCTATTTTTGTATACATATTGAGTTCAATATAATTTTACCTTACTCTGACATTTTGCCATATATTTTTTTGCAGATTTAATATGCTAAAAATTTTAATTAAAAATTCTAACAATTACTTGATGATTATATAAGATGCTAGCTGTGTGTGTTGGCGTAGCAACAATAAAATTTTACAAAAGCTGCAAACAGGCATACAACAATAGTCCCCAGCTCAGACAGAACCCAAACAAAAGGTCACTTAATCCCTAGAAAGAATCAAGGAGAACAACAGTAACACCAACAACAAAAACGAAAACTAGCAGCATCAGTTCTTTTTTAGTCTCTAGCTTCCGCCAACACTGCGTATACGTCATGTTGCCAACGTATGCACAAAAAATACACAAAAAATGACCAGCCAGCAAAATACGTTAGGCCTTTTGTGTGGGCGTGGTCACATGAGCTTTGGTTTTTTTTTTCGACGCATGTTGAAGTTCAAGTTTTTGGCCAAGCGATTAAATGGCACGAAATTTTGTGTGTTTGTTTGTTTGTTTTGTACAGGTGAGTGCCCAGGGAAGCGTTCAAAAAGGAAAAGAAGAGAAAAATTAAGCTGAAAATACCCAAATGACTAACTGACAGTTAATCTTAGTAAGAATTCGTTTCGAATGACTGGAAGCTTGATTGGGCTAACTGAATTTGAAGTATGGAAGATGGTAGAGCTTTCAATTTTGGACTTAAATTGTGTATAATCTTTAGAAAAATTGTTTTTAAGTTTATGTTATTCTTGTGGGTTAATTCATAAAATTGCTGGTCTTTTTTTTTTGTCCGCTGCTCAGTTTCTGGCTTTGGTTTCTCTGCACAGTTTTTGTCCTGTTGTTGGGCTGTTTTTGATGTTCCCATTCTTCTGTCCCCCGCTCTAGTTGTTCATGTGGGTTGATTTTTAATTAATGGTGCTTCGTATGCGCTTTGCGTCCAGAGCCAACAGCAGCAAGGCCAATTTAATCGATATTTTCCGGAAATCATAAAAAATTATTTATGTATACCCACGCACTTGGACCAGAACCCCAATGAGACTCATGCCTGCCAGGGACAAAGCGTATAAAAATTGTTGAATTCATTTGTTTGATTATAACATTTAATTGTTTTGCCTTTATTAATGATGACTACTGTACGTGTTGCTGGCTGAACTCGCTTTGTGGGTTGTAAATAATTTCATAATTAAATTAAATGAATGCGTGGAGCATATAAAACAATTTGGCAACTTCCAAGCAGATGAATTTTTTGACAACTAAGACGAATGAGTACGGAGACAATAAAAGAGAAAGAGGAGGCTGCTCAAGAGACACTTTGCCTGTGTCAAAAAAAAATCCCCCCCCGCCCCAAACAAAACAATCAATCAAAAAAACTGTGCTTACAGTAAATCGCTGAAGTTTCCCAAGAACCAATGACATTTAGCAGAGGCACAATGGAACAAAGTCTAAGAAAGACAAATCAAAATTTCTTTTCTCTTTCATGAAAATAACCCTATTATGATTGCAGATTTTGCACAACTGAAAACTTTAACTAAAATTCCTTAGTAATTTCGCGTTTTAAGCTAAATCTTCATTAAAATTTGTGCAAATTATTTGCCTGTAGGACCTTACCTTATGCGTAAGTATGCTAATCAGTTGATTGAGTAGTTAGGCAAATTTTTTATTTTGCTATGACCGATTGGATTATTTTTTAACAAATGAGTTAGTTTAGGAAAGTAAGGGTAGCACAGGCAAATAATTGGCCCAAATTTTGATGAAAATTTATCTAAATAGGCGGAATCAGGAAAGTATCCGGGAACATTTGAGCAAATTTTTTGCGTACCAAATTGTAGGAAAAGTAGTTTTGCGGCTATTTATCCAAAATTGTTATTATTAGCCTATAAATTCTGTGAACAAATTCGAATTTATTGCTTAACGATGCTGTCAAGGATAATTAGTTTCACTTATTAAATCAAAATAATTCAAAAATTTTCTAAATTTTTATTTGGAAGTTCGTGAATAATTGTTATAAATATTTTTTCAGTCCATTTACACTGCTAACCCACTGTGCATTACGGCACGCGCTGGCTGCTGCAAATTATCCTGACAGTAAACGAAGTCTATTGATACGCAGGACACACTGGCAAGCCACAAAGAGAGCAGCAGCAGCAGCAGCAGGAACCAACACCACAACACCGCAAAGCACCGCAAACACAAAGATAGAGGGAGATAGAGTGGTCTTGGAGGAGGCGGTGACAACTCTGGGCACGCACAAGCAGCAGCAGCGGCAACAGCAGCTGCGGGCGTCATCAAAACTTCTGCTTGTGGGCCGGGCAGCGCACTTTAATTTCAATTTGCCGACCTCCCTCGCAATGAGTCTCCTTTGCCCCACGGCAATTTATTGTTTTCCCACTTTGCGTCGAGTTCTGCTCTTGTTATTGTTTTGTTGTGTTTTTAGTGCGAGGTCCTTAAAATTGAGTTAACCTCCAACCCAGCCGCCTACCGGACTTCTGAGCAATTGAGCCACTTGTCAATTGGACAAACAAGGCGTGGGGCAGACAATTTCACTTACCATCACAGCGTTGCGTTTGAAATCCATAAAGTTCTTAACCTCGGCGGCTAATTCACGTAAGAGGATAATACCATCCTTGCGCTTCACCTCGACATCATTGTCCTTAAAGCGCTGCAAAGAAAAATAAAAGACAAATCACAAATCAATTTTCTCTGCTATAACTATAAAATTTATTGCCCACGCCCAAAATAAAAATAAAAAAACAAAAGGGTTAAGGACTAATAAAACTTTGCCCACATAAACTTTGTTATATACTGCTCGAGTTTCCATGGCTGCAGGCCATACTTAAATTGATATTAAACCAATTTTAATGTATCTTATTAATTTAATTAGATTTTCGTGGGCAGCGAACGAAAAACGGAATTGCCCTGAGACTATGAGTTTAAAGGCAAATTATTCAAAATGGTGCTCTAAATTATCAGCACTGAAACTTAAAGTGCGAAAATAATTTTCAAATATAATATAACCCTGCTAAAGCAGACTATTTATCCTGTTCTTGAAAAGAGTTTGCATTTTCTAAGTTATTTTCAGCTATGCTTTCTGATTGCCCTCGAGACTTGTTAATTGTTTAGTTGAAAATCCGCAGAAACCCCAGAATAACAGCCTTAGACCTATATCCCTATATCCCCAGGTATTTCTCACTGTATCTTCGACTACATGAAACAAATTTTATAGTCGACAATGCAAACCTTAAATTGGAGCATTTACTAAGCTTTAATTTAACCTTGTCTAATATTTGATTTCATCTTCAAAAATTTTTTTTTTTTGTTTTTATTTAATAAACAACATTTAAAATGATTTGTTTTAGAACAGTACTTTCGAAAAATGAACAAACGATTGGACCCCCTCAACCACCAATACACCAAGATTATCGAAATCGGTTCGTACACCTTATTTCAGAAAAACGTTTCGCTGATGGACCAATCACATTATCAGAAATCGGCGTCCAAATCTGTTTGTTCGAACCCATAAAGATATCTCCGTTTTAAAACGGAGCTTAAAAACGTCATATCTCCGCTGGTGATATATTGCGTTGATATGTCGTTTTGAAACGACATATCTTAGCTGCGTTTTGAAACGACATATCTCCGCCAGAAAAAAACGACATATCTCCGCAGGGAAAATGTACTGGGACGAGATATGTCGTCCGAGATTTGACGCTATGCAGTTATGAGTGGCAGCTAGCAGCAACAATTGGACAGACGCAACAAAACACACAATATCATCAGATCGGAATATAAAACATATATTTATGCATTTCCTTACAAATATTTTCCATATTTCCAATATATTTTGTATTAAATGGATATGTCACAGCACACCATTTTGTAAAAGTCAGGAGTGCACGTAATGAATTGTTATAATTTTTTTGAGTACAATTCTTCTTATCTTGGAAATGTTAAACTATAAAATAATTTCGATTTTGAGTTATAAAAATAGAGGAAAGCCTACTTTGGCTTAGCCGGGAGTTTATATAAATCAGGCTGCAAACTACGCAAAATCGACAGGGTCAACTGTTCGAACCCCGAAATTTTTGGCGTTGATGTAAATTGAATCGAAACAAATGATGCTTGATATGTGATGACCCCAAATTAATTTTGGGCATATAAATTAAAACGCGACTTTTTGCGCTATGTCGTCTCAATTTTTGCATTGGTAGTGGCATATCTAGCCGTATACGGCTCTGTATACAAGACTTTTCTTATTTTTTTTTTTTTTTTTTTTTTTTGCTTAATTTTTTTTTTGAGTTTTAAGCATAAAGATTTTTAGTTCAATCTTTTTTTTTTTTTTTCTTTAACACTTAACTTCTTTTTTTTTTTCCTTTCTATCACTTTCTTTTCTTCTTTTTTTTATAAACTTTCTACCTATTTTTCTTTTTTATCTTTTTTTTTTTTTATTTTATAATGAACTCTTTTTTAACCTATTTTAACCAACTATTTTATCTTTTCGTATCATCTCAACTTTTTTTCTCAACAACTAAATCTTTATTTTCACACTTACCAACATTATAATTTCATATCTCTTTTCTCAACTTAAATCATACACCTTTCTCTTCACTTCTTTTTTAAACCTTCTCTTAACTCTTTTATAAATACACTCTATTACTTACTATCCTTTCTTAAAAATAATTCTCAACATTAAACTCACTCTCTCTCATTCAATATTCAATTTAAAAAAACCTTATCTAACACACTTTTCCTTCACCCTTTCCCAAATTTAATAACTCAATAATTCAAACTTTTAAAAACTAATTAAACAAATATTTTTCTAATCATTAAAAATCTATTTTTTAATATATCATCTTTTAATTCTTTTTTTTTTCTTTTTTTTTTTTTTAAAACATTCAAATATACTTAATTTTTACTTTACTTTTTTAATTTCAATATACAAAAATTATTAAACCTCCCTAACCACTTTATGTCATTGCTTTTTTTACATCAATTAACTATAAACTTAATTTTACCTCCAATCAAACCACACTTTTTAAAAAATTTTTTCTTAATTAAATGAGATTTCATCGTAAATGATTTTATTGGGAACTAAACTGGACTTTTTTTACCACTTTCACTCTTCTAAATAAACTCCGCACTAATCCTTCTACTTATACAGTCGGCAAACCCTCTTTTCTTTCTAGTTGTTTTGTACTTCCGTTACCTCCACTAAAAATTTCTATACTTTTTGCAAGACCTTGTCTTTTTTCCCCCTTTTCTTTTTTTTTTTTTCCTCTTGAGTTTTTCCTTGCACTTTGCTTTTTTGGAATGTACTTTCCTGTAAATAACAACACACCAATTTAAATGTGTCTAGTGATCTGGGCTTACATATTTCTTTTAAAGATAAAATAAATCGTTTTTTTCAGTTTCCGCAATGTTTGGGAACTTCTCTAAAAATGTTTGATATATCCGCCTTATCTGGAAACGCCAATTTTCCTTTTTACTCACTTCATACTTCTCTTCTAACTTTTTTCTTTCTTTTTTTTACTACTCCTTTTTTTGTCACCCGTCACAACCCCATTTTTTGTTTTCCTTTTCCTTTCCAAACTTTTGGCTAATCCCTACATATCTCCTTCCAAAATAATTTCCACTCAAATTTGCTAATCTTTTCTTCTTTTTTTTTAACATTCCTTTCTTCTCTAATTTTTTATTCACTCCTTATTACTTCATCCCTTTTTTCTTCTTTCCTCCTCTTTTCCCCCAACATTCAGCCCATACAACACTTATTTCCTACCCACTTTTTTTTTTATATTCGACCTTTTACTTTAATGTCACTTACACTTTCAAATCCGGCCTTATCTCACAAAAAACTCTTCTTTTTCTTTTGTTTTAATTCAAAAACACCAATAAAACAACTCTTTCAAATTACAACTTTTTTTCTTACACCCTACCTTTCTAATTGTGCAAACTTAACTTCCCCTCTTAACCCTTTTTTAATCTTATTATTTCTTCACAATCTTTCATAATCACTCTTCCTTAAACAAATATATATAAAATGTCTACTAAACTTTTTCAACAACTAATTATACAACTTTTTATTCTTTACTTTTTTTTTCAAAACTTTAATTTAAATTCTTTTCACCTTTTCAAAATTAATATAAAAAATTTTTATTTTTAAAATTAATAAACATATTTTTAACAACCCTTTTCAACTTTTTTCTCCTTCAATTTCGTTCGAAAAAACTTTCCATTTTCGCTTTCAACTATTTTGTTAGTCAGTGGTTTCCCAAACTATTGGGTTGCCCAAAAAGTAATTGCGGATTTTTCAAAAGAAAGTAAATGCATTTTTAATCAAACTTAGAATGAACTTTAATCAAATATATAATTTCCATTTTGTTCGATAACCTTTTGCCATCTTCCCGGCAAATTTTGTATTCCACGCTCATAGAACTTCTGGCCTTTATCTGCAAAAAACTGAACCAAGTGCGATTTTATAGCCTCATCATTGCCGAAAGTTTTACCATTTAAGGAGTTCTGCAAAGATCGAAATAAATGGTAGTCTGATGGTGCAAGGTCAGGGCTATATGGTGGATGCATCAAAACTTCCCAGCCAAGCTGTCCCAGTTTTGCCGGGTCATCAAAGATGTGTGTGGTCTGGCGTTGTCATGATGGAAAATGACACCTTTACGATTGATCAATTCTGGCCGTTTCTCGTTGATGGCTGCATTCAATTTGTCCAGTTGTTGACAGTAAACATCCGAATTAATCGTTTGGTTCCTTGGAAGCAGCTCAAAATATACCACACCCTTCCAATCCCACCAAACAGACAGCATAACCTTCTTTTGGTGGATATCAGCCTTTGAAGTGGTTTGAGCTGGTTCACCATGCTTGGACCATGATCGTTTTCGATTAACGTTATTGTAAACAATCCATTTTTCATCTCCAGTTATGATTCGCTTTAAAAAATGGATCGAATTCATTGCGTTTAAGATGCATATCACAAACGTTGATTCGGTTTGTTAAATGAATTTCTTTCAATTCATGTGGTACCCAAATATCAAGCTTTTTCACCGTGTGATAATGAACGGTTGATTTTGGTATATTTACTTTCTCTCTATCTCACGCTCAGTTACATTCTCTGCGCTTTTTCTTTAGATAATAGTAAATATGACGAATTTTCCAAAGGCCAATCAAACTGCCAAGTATAACGACGCAAAATTAAACAAAACCGTTTTTTTCACTGGAACTACTTTTTCGACCAATCGTTCTTAAATGCTATAGTCATCCGATTTGTATCAAATTTGGCACAGTATCAAGTAATCAGTAATCAAGTTTGAGAGCGATAGCATTGAAAACAATATAGTTTATCCTACTAAGAAGTTTTCTTGCCAATATTTTGTATGGCAGCTATACTATATAGTTGTCCGATGTTCAAAAAAATGTATAAAAATTCTAAAAAGAATATAAAACTCATAAAACGAGAGAATTGAGAACGTTTGTATTGAAAACAAAATATGTTTCCAAACCAAAAGTAGTTTTTCGACTTTTTGTTGACGGATGAGATAGCATAGAAACAGACGGATAGACGGACATAGAATATTAAACTTTATGCAGAACGAAACTGAGCTGGATAGGACATATAAATAAAATAAATACTTGGCTTTACAGCCCCAAAGGGCCAAGTCAAGCTTCTCGCTCTCTCTTTTGGAAAACACATACAGTGCGAAAAAGTAAAATAGAATAAAACCCGATGAACGGAGTCGGTCGAACACCAGACTGTCCCAAAAAAAACTTAAAGGAGGATTGTCGGTAGAGAAGCAGAAAGCATCGGGAAATGTTGGGGAGAACTCAAAGCGAGGAGTTGCAATATTACTCTTAGTCTTTGAGAAAACCGATTTGTTGTCAAATATGAAATTTTTCACGTCGAAACGGCTCGAGTTCATACAGCACTAAAAGAGTACAACAACTTGAAAATTTTTTCACAAACGATGATTTTAGACACATTCACCTTTAATTTTCTTGTATATTTTACACACTTGTTTATTTTAACAAGGACACGCACAGTTTTTTTCCTAGACACATTGGCCCTGTTAATGGCTTGAACATTTTGCTTTGATTTTGCCTTGGATTCTTCCTTTTGTGTCTCTTAACACACACACACACATTCTCTATATATTCTCATTATAATCAACCTCACTCCACCCCTCTCCACACTCACATTGAACGTGTTGTCATTTCTTTTAATGGTATTTCATATGACTTTTTTTTTGATGAGTTTTCTTTTTCCTGATGAATTCCCATAATCATAATCGAAAAGGAAACAAGAACAAAAATAATATGGGTAGCAAATGCATTTTATGACTTTTAGATGCATTTAACTGCCACAAATTAGCAATTTTGAAGTGGCCACGCCCAACTCGCACATTTCAAATTGTCACTTTTCAAACAAAACTGACAGTAAAATTATATTTCTAGTAACATGGGTGGGAGAAAAGTAAAAGAGCGAAGGAGAGTGAGAGAGAGGGGGAAATGAGAGAGTGTTTGTGCCTCTCTGTACATGTCTCCAGCGAATTAATTAGAAAACTTTTCTTAACTGATTCAGTGCCAACAGCAGAGATGCCTTCAAAGAAGCTAGAAGTCAGAGAAAGAAGCGTGTTCTACACACACATATACACACACACACAATTACACACACAGTGCAAACATTTGTGGTTAGCGAGAGTCATGTACCCTCCCGTGCATTCATCTTTCTTTATGCCACAAAACTAAAACTGCATGGAGGAAAGTCTTTTGAGGCATTCATTAGTTGGCTAAAGAAAACGCCACACCAACACACACACACACACTTACATTAAGAAAAAGAAAGTGGCACAATCTTGGTTTCCAATTCTCCCTCTCTTTCTCTCTCCCACAATGTTGTAAGCATTATAAATTCTACATGGGGATTTAAAACGCCCAAATTATGTCTGCTGCATTTGGCAAAAGACATTTCCCAGCAAAAAAGGCAAAAATACAAGGAAGGGGAATGAAGACGCATTAGACGGATATTAGCAAAAGCCAACTTGGCAATTGACTTTTAAATTGAGGGAGGAAATTGATGGAAAAGCCATTTTAGATGTGATTGGCTGCCAAAGTAATTGAGAATGTTGTGTAAAATAAATTAAATTAAAGCCGAAAACAGTACTGTCAACTTACCAAAACTATAAATTTTAGGACAAGATGTCACTGGAGAAATAAAGTAAAAATGTCTTACAAAGAGAACTTTAGTTAAAGATAAACAAACACATTTTATTTTTGCGAATTTTTCTCACGTAAAATATAACCTAAAATAAGTTCAGATTTTCCAATTAAAGTTTGGGTCACTTCTGGTATGGCGACCTTTTTTTTAATATATTTATTTAAAGCAAATTGTTCAGAGCTGACGAGGTTCTCACTGAATTATTTATCCATGTAAGCACATTTGTATTTGTAAAGCACCAAGACATAAGTCATAGCGTCAAGTGCAAAGTGACGAAAATTTATGGTTTGAAAAATTAGGGGAAGATTTCCTATCCATTCCAATAAGAATACAGTAAGAACTTAATTTGTTCCTTTTCTCATCATTCTGTTTATTTTAATTTTAAGTATCAGTTTATGCTTTGTGATAGTTAAGAGTTAAATTTTTAGGAACAATATAATACTAGAAATTCGCCAAACATGTGCGACAAAAACTCAAAGATGCCAGACTTGCTATCAACAGCACATGGAGTTCCTTCATAAGGGCGGTATCCACGGCTCGCGAAAAATCTCTCGTGAAAAAGTAGATATTCCGCAGATTCCTTACAGGAGTCTGCTAAGTCGCTGCTATTAACACGATAACATAATTTTTCTATAGATAAACGATTCAAAGTAACCTTGCGCTGCTTTGGCGCTGTAAAAAAAAGAAAAGAAGAAAAGAAAAATTTAAATAAAGATATATCAATGATGGTTACACGGTGAGTACAGAAGTACATATACGCCTGTAAGACACACGATATTCTCTCGGCCACTGCTGTGCTTTGGGGAATCACTTTTTTCGGCGTGCGTTCTTTTTTTCTGAAACGAGGCGAACTTTGTTAGAAAATACATAGCAATTATCTTGCATAACACATATAGATATACCGACTCCGTTTCAACATCAAAATCAGCCGAAGACTTCGCAGCTACCACATCATCGACAAAGTCAGCCATCGAATCTGGGAGGGATAACTCACATTTCAAGACGGGTGTGCTTGGTTCACTTATATCGTGATACGAAGAAAGAGTTCTCCAAGGAATAGGACATAAGTGTTTAAATTATTTAAGCTCAATTTTTCAACTTTCTTCCGCATTGCTGATGTATTCGGCAAAAAGGACATTGCGCCATCAAACTCCCAATCAACGGCACTTGGTTCTTTTAGTAAAGTTGACTCCAATGGATAGCCACCTGCGCTACCCGTCTTGAACCGCTTCGTAACCGACATTTTGGTGTGGTACCGGTTGCTGTCTTTCAGCGCTACCCATATTAAGTTCAGCTTGTCAAGTCTTGAAAATGTCATTAGGCGACGTTTTCTGCCGGAGTCTTTTTTTGCTGCGCTATTTTCATTTTGTTGTTGTGGTTGTCTTGCCTGCACAAATTAGAATCGAAACCTATTTTCGTTGCGTCGCCACAAAAAAGGCGTTAACAGCACTTAAAGCTACGTTATTTTTTACTAACGTAGTGAAACTGCTTTTTATCCGTATGCCGAATGAGGTCACAGACTTGGAGTTTTTTTTTGGTTTTCATTTCGCGGCCATTTCGAGCCGTGGATACCGCCCTATAGCAAAAAATAATGTTAAAAGCAGCACAAAGTTCAAAGTTTTTGAAGCAACATCGCGAACCATAATGTGCTACGCCGCCCAAGTATGGGGACACACTCAATATGAAGATGTGGAAAAATTGTTGATGGATTTATAAAGCGATTGTTTAGACTTAACCTGCCAAACCATGCCATCATTCTCGAAACTGGACTATCTCCTGTTTATACCGACACGCTACACTTGCATTTAAGCTATATGAGGAAGATCATGAACATGGAAGCGCACAGACTGCCAAAAATTATAGCTACGCACTTGATGCAAACGAAGAAGCAGTTCATTCAAAAGTGGGAATCTCTCGCAACATCACTGAACGTAAATTGCTCTTTTGAGAATCTATCCACCTGGAAAATGAATCATAGACTGTTGATCGAGGGTGTAAAACTATCTTCTCGAGACAATGCGGAGCACAGGACGAGGCAAAGCGAGACACGCGATACCTATAAAGCATTAGAGCATTGCCTTGCGGCAATTTTCAAGGCAAGAGTAGAGCTCTTGAGTTTGGAATACACCCCCAAAGAATTGATCGCTCGGAAGAGTGCTCATTATGCAATATGAGAGAAAGAGAAGATTCGCTGAACTTTGTAGCAAGATGCCCAATCTTAAGGGAGACACGTCGAAATTATTGGAAAAGGGACATTCTTAGCAGAGACGAATGCCTGCAAGTTTTAAGTGAAGAAAGCTGGCCAAAGCTCATTGGCTACATCTTTGAAGCACAACGTTATAGGCAATTGGTAAAGAAGGAATTTATTTAGTGGATACAGAAACTTGCGCATATTGAAGCGTTTTTGACGAACGATCTGGTATTTGGGGAAGACCCGGGAAGCCAGGTGCAGTAGTCAGGGAAGTGGAAAGACGGGTTAAGCTTTCGGCTGACGGCAGTAGGCTAAGCCGGTTTTACCACCAATTATCATTTTTGATTTGTTTAGTTTTGCTTTTTTGTTACCAACGACAGTACTCTTAAATCATTATAGTAGCTTACTTCTTATACAGATCATGTTAATATTACGCAACAATTTAAAAATAAATGATAATTCTACTACTACTACTACTAGAAATTGTTAAATTTATATTTTTGGAAATAATTTAATGCATTGACCTATATTTTGCTTGGAAATTATTAATTTGAAACTAAAACATTTTCAATGTGAACAAATGATAAATCTGTTCTGATAACTTACACAGCAAAAACAAGTGCATAGTTTATAAAATAAGTATGAATATATTTACTTTAAAAATGTAGGATTTTATATTTAATTTGATTATAAATGACTTAATTTTAACTAGAAACATATTTGCACTATTTAGTTAATAAGACCATTGAAGTGTAATCCAGTTTATTTAAAGTTTGTCATATTTAATTAAATGCAGGGTCCCATTTATTTTTATTTTGCACACTTGAAAAAAACGCGCAGTAAATTTAAACATGTTTCGTATTTAAGGGCATAGCACCAAATTAAAATATGTGATTTTATATGTGAGAAACTCACATTTCTAAATTTAAGTTTACTAATCAGTCTTCGAGTACAGTTATGAGGGCAAAAAGTTAAATGGGAAATCTCGTTTATCTTTATAACTGATTTGGATAGGTTAAATATTCAAAAAATGATGTTTGCCCCTTTTGAATTAATAACCCTTGGGCACAAAAAATTATTGAAATTTTTAAATAGATTTTTAAAGTGTAAATCAATTAAAATTCTAATAGTTTTTTTTTTTTTTTGCTCAAATATATGACAATTTAAATGTTAAATGGATAAGAGCTTAAATCATTTTAATACATAAAAACTCAAACAAAAAGAAGTAATTTATTTATATTTTATTTTATATATCTAAAATATACAAAAATTGTTTTTGTTTAATAATTGGGTAAGACATGGGCCTCCAACGCGTGGATCTGACGAACTTTGACGAATCTCATTTGACTTTAGCAGATAGTGTAATAGTCAATCTAAGAAACTCAACGAGAAAGGCAAAGCTAACTTCGTCTGTACCGAAGTTTTGATACACTTGAAATAGCTAGTCTCAACGGTTAGCGACTTCGACCAAACTTCGCAGATCAGATTAAAAACATTACATATTACCCCTGACCGTGTTTGAGAGCAGTTATATTGAGAGCAAAACAGTTTTTCTCACTAAAATCCATTTTCCGACCGAACATTTTTTTGGCAGCTACAAGAAGTAGTTATCCGATCCGGTCGGTTCCGACATATTAGCAGCGTGCAGTAAAAAGAAGACTTGTGCAAAGTTTCAGCTCGATAGCTCCACAATTTGAAAAGTAACACAGGGTACGGAGAACAGCAGCGGAACAGCCTCTTTGATGAAAACTTCTGTTCCCTTTTTGTCCACAAAACTGATCTCGGTTTGGCTCCATAAGCTTTTGTTTTAAAGATACGGCGAACAATGTGTTTAGCATGTTTATTTTCTTTGAAAAAATTATGGAGTTCACACTGAGCCAAAATCTGTGGGCTTATGCGATCAGTATCAGGATCAGTAAGCCCGAAGGTGCCCAAATTGGCCATTGAAGAGTTATTCCTTAGTTTATAGCACATTTTTCAAATTTGATCGTCATGTACAAGCCGAATTTGTATTTTAACCACTTTAAGCATATAGCCCAAAGCCCCTTTAATTTTCTCAATTATGTTGCATTTATACCAGCTTCATGGACAAAGATACAGGCGGTTGATTCCTAAAAAATTTACTAAATTTTATGACAGTTCAATTAGATTGATACACAAAAATGTGTATAGGAAATATTAAATATTGTAATCAGTGTGCTGTGGTCCCAATTGCCTTTTTTTTGCCATATAGTCCAAAAATAAAAGTTTTTTGTTTGTTAACGTCGTTAGTATTTTTTGATTCTAAATACATCAGTCAGTATTAAACAACCAAAAAATATCTTTCAAATGATATACATATTTTAATTTAAAAAGATTTGGCCCTGAAGAACAATTGTAAAAATAAAATCGGTCGACCACGTTTGACATATGAGGATGGAAATTCAAGTCTGAAGAGAAAAATTTTAACCGATTTATCGAAAGAGAATGATTGCGACAATTTCTGCAAAAATATCTGGCAATAAAGAATTGTGGTTTATTTTTCAGCAAACGATAATAAACGGCCGATAAGTCAGAAATTAGGGGAAACTCTGGGATTCAAAAAACCAATTCCTTTAATAGACGATTAAGCCTTAGCCTTTCATCGGGACTATGATGATTCTCTTAAAGTAAAAAAGACCCATTTCTACTGAATTTTCATGGCTCGTTTTTAAATATGAATTTTTCACTTTTTCTGTAGGTGCTCTTACATTTTATGCCATATCTGACTTCATAATTTTTATATCAACAAGATATGATTATATACATAATTCCGTATTTTGTTTTTAAATCGGCTAAGTAGTTTATACATAACCCAAAACATTTCAAATTCATCTTTTGCTCAAAAATCAAAATTTTTCATTTTCCATAAATATAAAAATCCAAATTTTTTTTTTTTCTACCTTAAATCACTTTTACATTATTGTAAAAATCGTTCACACTACCAAGGATTCTTTTTTTTTTGTGTTCTCAAAATAAACTTGTATTTTCTTCGTCGTTTGATCACTTTATAAGTTAGCAAAAGCCAAAACAAAAATTATAATCAGGTACCAAGCAAATGTCGAGCAAACGGAAAATATTTTATCTCTTGCCATAATCAAAAATACCACATTTTTGGCACTAAATTACTCATAGCTCCTCAGGTTTTTGTTTATGATTTTGATGAATTCTAGGAGTGCGATTCTTGAGTAAAAAAATAATAATAATTTCCGATATGTTATATCTTTCTAAGTGTTTAAATATCCAATTTTTCTTTAACAAAAATTAATTTTTGAAATGTTTTTTTTTATCAAACTACCCGATTAAAAACAACGTTTTACGCATTCTGGCGTTCACCTCGCTTTCATATCTTTTGACTCTATCTGACTTTATGTTATTTTTTACAAAAGTAAAAATATTTCAAAAACACACTTTTAATCATTTCAGATCACCCTTCAAACTACTACAAAAATATTTCAGTTAAATGGGATTCATTTTTTTTATTTTTATCCCTGTACCCTTAAAATGGGTGTGGATCTAGTTGTTCGGTACGTACGGAAAGAAACATTTCCACCTCTAAATATATATATTCTTATCAGCATCAACAGCCGAGTCGATTTAGCTGTCCGTCTGTCCGTCCGTCCGTCCGTCCGTTTGTCCGTCCGTCCGTCTGTCCGTCTGTCTTTAACGCGTCATCTCAAATGGTAAAAATAAGGTTTACATGTATGGGACAATGCTTCTTTTATCTGTACCAATCAAGTTTTTTTTCTTCCCGCCACGCCCCTCCCGCCCCCCGCAATTTGACATATTCTCCCATTTTAAATAACAATTGTACTTTCTAAAAGATAGTTAGTATTAGAAAAATAAATCGATTTGCCGAAAAATGATAAAAAATCGGATAACGGTTCATATACAAAAAGAACGCCCCCCCTACCACCCCACCCACCCTAAAAAAGCCGACTTTAACCGCTCTCGTTGTCAATTGTACAGGGTATATTGAAGTCGGGCTACTCGACTGCAACAGTCTTACTTGTTTAAACTATTTTTATGTTTTTTTTCTACTTCGAAGTTTTCATTCCCTCGCAAATGTTTAAATACATCAGGTTTAAGAACGCCAGCTTTAAAACAAACAATTTTTCTAAATAAAACCCACTTTTCTTTTTTTTTTTTTTTTTTTTTTTTTTTTTTTTTTTTGGTGGATTTGTATTGCAGTAAGATGAGGTCCAAACAAGACATAATTTTATTCGAAATTTATATTTGTTAGATCAAATATAAGTGCCAAATTGCAAAGCTGTATCTTTATTTTTGGACTTTTGGCAAAAAAATGGCAATTGGGACCACTGTGCAGTGGACAAAACTGAACAAGAATTTTTAGGTTTTAGTAGGTTGCAACATACGAAAGTAGTAATTTTTTCATCTGTATAATTTTTTTTCTATATGAGACCTCTGACAGTGTGTAAACATAGCTTAAATTTTGGTCTGAACACGCAGATTGGAGCTTTGAAAAATTTAAAGTTTTTGTAAAGTTTTACAATACAATGTTTCTGTTTTAGTGACCGCTTTGAACAAAAATTATTCAACTTTGAGCAGGCAGTTATGTATGCTCATAACTTTTCTCCGCTTTAGCGTGTGCTGTTGATGTCGGTTTTTGCTATAAAACTGCCTTTGGAATTCTTAAGCGGTTAAAGCAATTATGGCATAAGATAGCCTCAGCTAATCCGCAGAATACAGGCAAAGACTGTTTGTGAAATGTGTGAGTTCTGTATTTAGAAAAGTTATGAACAAACATAACTTATTGACCTGGAGCCTGCTAAAAAATCTATGATAGCCTAAAATATATTTTAATAATGATGCGATATTGAAAAACTTTTCTGTAAAGAGACTTTCTGATTAATACTTAAGCCAGGGCTCAACCGTTCGAGGACCGTCGGAGTCCGAGACTCCGGGATTTAAGGGAAGTTCGAACCGAACCCGAACCGGAGCAGGTTTATTTTTATCCGCCCGAACCTGAACCTGAACCGGAGCAAAAAATAGTTAAAAATGGGTTCGGTTCAAAAATTATAAAATTCTTTCTAGATGCTTTAACTGTTAACTTGGCCATTTTCCAATATATCTAAATCTACAGAAAGGAAAAAATGTGTCATGATTTTAAAGAACTCGTCTTTTTTAAATTTGTCCTGGTATTTAGAAAAATGTGAGGTGAGTCTAAAAATGGTACCCCATATCGCGGTTTTTTGGCTGTCGAGTACCATCTCTTAGGGACATACAATAGCCCATTATACCATCATAAATAACGATTTTAATAAAAATCTACCTTGCGCTTTTAAAGATATTCAAGAACAAAGGTTTAACTCCTTCCGGAGGTTCCTTAACCAATTGTACGATTGAAGTGAATTTTTAGCGTTCCCAATGATCCGGTTCACATTTGCTGAATTTTAGATAATTTTATCTAAAATCTTTAAAAATTAAGATAAGAAAAGATACAAAAGTACCCATAAAACGCAAACCCGGACTTCATTTAAAAAACTGGGTATGAGGTGATGCTTTCAGAAGTTTTATCAAAATATAAGGGTCTTATACTGGGGGTTTTTTTAGTGTTGTACTATGATATACATATGGAAAGTTTGCTATCTTCTCTGTTGCAAAAGCTTGTAAACCTGTGTAATTAGGTCGAACTTTTCCAGTCACTTTCTAAAATTAGTTCAAAATTTATCTTTGATATTAAAGTAAAATATCCCTTTAATAATATCAGTTCAAATATTATATTCCAAATATCAAGACTCTGAACTTCAAAATACTTATGAAATTCTTAAGGGTTTTCCAAATAACATGAATTTTTTATGAGTCAGTGAAAACAAAATTATTCCTGAACCCCGGTTCGAACCTGAACCTAGGTTCAGCGACTTTCTGAACCCGCTCCGTGAACCCGAACCCAAAAAGTGTCAAGGGTTCGAACCCCGAAGTGAACCCCTCCCGATTTTTAGGAGGTTTGCAGCCCTGACTTAAACATATTCCATCAATTAAGAACTGGACAATCGCCCCTTGCATAATTTGCCCTCTCCTCAGTCTGATAAAGTTTGACTAATGATTTATAGCATCTTTAAGAATTATTAGCAAACCATTTTCAATAACTTCACAACAGCCACTGTTTAAGGAAAAGCATAGAAATGTATCGAAAATTAAAAGCATGTCAAACAGCCAGCCGCAGAATGAATGAAGAAAATAAAAATCAAAGTAAAGGAAAAGCAAAATGCGCGCAAGATGTTAGCGATGGCCACGCCCACAAAAACCTCACACAACTTTTATGCGATGGCAACATTTTATAAAGCAATTTCCACGAGAGCAACATCGAAATGCAATGCACGCCTGAAGGACACGAGTGTGTGAGTGTCCTGCCTGGTCCTGGGAATGGGAAAGGGCTAGAGGGCGGGGTAAGCGGGTGCAGGGAAAAAACGATGTACAATATGTATGGGTGCTAGAAGGGACTAGAGCGGGCGGCAGTTGCAGCAGCCATAGAAAGTTTTTCATTTTGCGGTTGACTCTGGAATTTGAAAATGTTGCGCAAGGCGGAGCCAGAGGCGAAGCCCCCCTAGAATGTTGGGTGCGTGTGCAGCTGGCGCAAACTTTAAGTGGAGCAAGGACAACCTCGAAGGAGGGGACGACAGCATTCCTGAGCTCTGTTGCATCTGGCTTCTGCTCCCGTTAAATTCCAGCACAAGTTAAGCAGCTTACGCATGCTGGAGTCAGGCTTGCTACCTGTAACTGCACTGAGAGAAACTTAAACAAATGACGCTTAAGACAACAGGTTCCATTTTAAAGTGGGAATCTAAAACACAACCTTTCACCTTACCAAAACTCCAGGCAAAACCAAAATACCGAGGCCTGGATTCTTAGATAGCGTTCGAGCTCTACTTTTTTCACATAAATATCTATAAGTGTAAAATAATGTTTTTTTCGGGTTTTTATTTACACACAATTTATTAGGATTGCTATTCTACAGGGGTTTATCTTCACGCTATGTCAATAAGAGAAACCCTCTGCCTGTCTCGTACATTTAATTTACAGTTTCTGCCTACGGTGTGACCATACTTCGATGTCTTTAAAATACCTTAACACTAAAATATCGATTTATTTACTTCTTGGCGGTCATTTTAAATAATTCTAATTATTTTCAGCAGTGTATTTTGAAAGATGCATTCTTCTCTCAGCTAGTTCCACCTGAGAGCATAAGCTTGTCTTCTTCGCTTTCGCCTAGCTAAATGATTATGTGCTTTCATGTTTAAGCGGGGAAGCTGCAAGCAGCCTGCCTTTAGCCTGGCGATGCGCTAATTAGATTTTAATGAAGATGTCGCAGCGAACCCGTCTTATACATACATATTTCCCCGCGCCCCTCACCCCACAACAAATGGTAACAATGTCTTGCATCAACGCGCATGTTTCCATGTGCAGTGAAGCGCTGATTTTATTTTGCAAAATTTCTTCCTGATTTTTTTTCCTCCAAATACTAAAGTTAATAGTTTACGCTCTACTCAGTTTGTTGACTCTTTTTATGTGAGAGTTTTCAAGTTTTAATTAGCATGTTTTGCATGTTTTTAATTGCCCAGGTAGAAAAAAAGTTATGTACATTGTTTGCTAGCATTCTGGCTTCTTCGGCTGTAATTGCCCTATGAAGTACGCGTAGTTGGAAACAACTTTACTAGAAGCCAACCTTTAATTATTCAGAGCTTATTTTCATCTCGACTGTGGTTAACCAAATTTTGTTTATTCTATTTTTGTGCACGACTTTAGAATAGTTTTTAGCCAAAAGTGCAACTTTAGTTGAAAAACAATATGCAAAAAGGGGCTCGTGAGATCGGCTGGGGTTTTCGGACTGTCGTAAACCAAATCGTAAATCAAGCCACGACTCGGCAACGCACTTAAGGGCGTGGGAACTCTCTACTCCTTTTCCATGGTCTACTCTGGTCTTTTGTGGTCGAAAATGAATTCATACATACTTCACATGCACAGTTCTGGGATTGGGTGAAGGTGGAACCTTATATATTTACATACAAATATGTATATGTATAATGTATATGCATATAGTCCCAACGCTTGTCTATGCAAATATTTGAGTCTGTTGTTGTCGTTTTGGTGGCGAAAATGCGAGCATGACATTCAGCTGCATACAAATGCAAATTATATAAGAGAATGAGCTGCGAAGGAGTACCGGTCTCTTGAGCTCACAATTTGAGCTTAGTAAAATGTTTTATCATGATCTCGTATTTTATTTTATTTAATTAAAATATCCTTAGTAGTCAAAAATTTTTTTGTTAAATTCTTTTTATTTTCAGCAACAAATTTTAGCTATAAAATTGTTCATTGTATTTGAAACAAGGCTGCAAACCTCTAAAATTTTGCAGAAGGTTCGGTCCGGGGGTTCGAACCCGTTGTAAAGTCTAAGGTTCGGTTCTTGGACCGGTTCCTGCAACCCCTGAACCCAAGGTTCTGGTTCGAACCTCGGTTCACTTGAACATAAAAAAATATTTTTTATTTATTACTACTTATTGTTTAAAAAAATATTCTTTTTTTTTAATAATGCAATTTTAATTATTAAATTCTTTAGCTGACATTTACAACATGTGAGAACTGCTTAATTAAAGTTAATAAGAATAATATCTTCTAGGAGCTCTTCGACTATACTAGCTCTTAGATCAGAAAGAACACACTTAAGTGTTGAAAAGGCTCGTTCAACTGATACCTGAGTTGCTGGAACAGCAAGTATTTCTTAAGCAATATTTCTGAAGTCCTCGTTTTTTTGACTTTTCCAAAATTTTAAAACATTTGTCGATGTATTTTCTCTTGTACAAGTTTCAAACGAACTATAACATCATTTACAGATTTTATATTTGATATTTGTTTACTGCTTTCTATTTGTTTCATAAATTTCTCTTCTTCGCAATCAGACGTTAAGTCATTTAAAATTGAATTTAGAAAACTCTCATTAAGAAAGAACTCTGAATGCAAAAATCTTTAAGAGTTAGTAAGCGTTCGCACATTTTGTGGGTTGAGTTTCATCGCGTTACACAGTCTAACACTGATTTATTCAAATTTTCTCTATGCAAAAGATTTAAAATAGTGTGAGTACAGAGTTTCTTACTAAGTGTGCGAACTCAATTATTGTCAAACTGAACTTCCTTAAATAAAATAATTAATTACGGTGTGTGCAGCACAATGAACTGTAATTATAGTCCTCTGGAAATTTATTTAGCTAACTTCGTCATCGTGCAAATCAAGAAAAGCTTTTGATTCACATGAGCAACCTTCATTAACATTGGATTCTTCTTAGTTGCATTTCTCTTTCGCTATGCAGTTGTCATTTAATACATAGTTCTCCTGCCCAAACCATATTTGCTTTTGTCGACGGTGATAGATAGGGGAAATTGGAAATTTTTAAAACCTTGGAGAGGCCATCAAACCTCAAAATATCTGATTTTATATTTTTGATAAATTCTCTAAAAAAATATACTTAATTTTTTTAATCCATGTTGTGCAAAGATCTTCACATTTGGAAAATTGTATGGAGAAAAGTCCGGTTTAATGTACATATGTGTACATACAATCAAGTATGCTCGGTTACTAGATCAAGTGGCTTAGATTAAACGAATTTAACCTTATGTTCAAAGCAGTGTCGATTTCATTCAAACGGTTTCCTTCCAAATTATCTAGTAAACAAATTATATAAAAAGTCATACAAGCTTAATTCAAAGCACAATCGTTTTACTAAAATTTCCAATATTCCCCTGTATGAAAAAAAACCATTTAATTTTGTGAACCGAACCTAATTTTTTAGAAAAAAGTGGTCCGGTTCGGGTTCAGGTTCGAGGAGTCAAAAATTTTAGGGGTTCGGTTCATGGTCCGGTTCGTCGGACCCACAAAACCCGAACCGAACCGGTTCTAAGGGGTTCGGTTCAGGACCGGTTTGCAGCCTTGATTTGAAACTATGAAATTTTCAATACCGACGAATGATATTTAGTGTTTTGATTTATGTGCAAGCACATCAATGCTTAGTTAAAATGAAATGCTATGGAAGACACTCTCTAAGAAGAGCATGAACTTCTGTATGTTCAACTCTTTAGACACAGAAAAAAAAGATCAAATATCAGCCGTATCTTTAAAAATATCGAAATAATATAAATTTTATATATTAATGTGATACTATTTCTACCTAAACATATGGAAGCTATAATATCATGTTGATATTTTTATACACTTGAAAAGTGTATTATAATTTTGCCCAGAAGTGTGCAACGCATAGAAGGAATCATCTCCGACCACATAAAGTATATATATTCTTGATCAGCATGACGAGCTGAGTCGATTAAGCTTTGTCCGTCCGTCTGTCCGTCCGTCCGTCTGTCCGTCTGTCTGTTTCTACGCGAACTAGTCCCTCAGTTTTGGAGCTATCGAGCTGAAACTTTGCACAGAGTCTTCTTTTTACTGCACGCTGCTAATATGTCGGAACCGACCGGATCGGATGACTACTTCTTGTAGCTGCCATACAAATGTTCGTTCGGAAAATGGATTTTAGTAAGAAAAACTGGTTTGTTCTCAATATTACTGCTCTTAAACACGGTCATGGGTAATATGTAATGTTTTTAAGCTGATCTGCGAAGTTTGGTCGAAGTCGCTAACCGTTGAGACAAGCTATTTCAAGTGTATCAAAACTTCGGTGCAGACGAAGTTAGCTTTGCCTTTCTTGTTCAGATGAAGGCCGGTTTGATACTCAAAATACCCGTGTGATACTTAATATCAAGATCTTTTTTTCTGTGCGGGACATACATTGTGGCTGTTTCTGCTCTTTGCAAGATGACGCCCATTTCTGTAGGTTTAAAAGAAGCAGGTTACATTTCCCACTTAGGCTCTCTGCAAACGCATAAAGATCTACATGTATGGGTTCCAGCCTGAGGCACACTATAACAGTGACCTCTGATAAAACAAAATCCGCGTAGACATGGAATATGCTGATTAAGAAAACAATGTTTCCCATAGTGGCGTGCCCACACCTGAAAATTTCATTTCATTACTAATTAAAAATTTTTTTTTTAAATATTATGTTTTTTTTTTAATAGACGTTTGGCAAGAACGATATTGATACTAAAAACTTGATAAAAAAAACAATTTTAAATTGATAAAAGCTAGTATCAAAACGATATTTAGAGCTTGATACTAAATAAATAATACTAAAAATTAAATGAAAAAAACCGTATCATCCTCATACAAGTTAGTATCAATTTGATATCTTCAAAATATCATTTAAGTACTTTTGAATATCAACGTGATACTTAAGTTATTAAGGAGACTTTGATACTCAATAATTTTAAATTTATGATTAAATGAGTGTCATTTTGATGATTAAATTTTTTGGATGTATTATAAAATTACAAAAAATAAACCTTGTTTATGTCTCTGTTACTTTGGCTAAATGATTCTTAAACCTACTGTGTTATAACAAAATCAGCTGCTGTATTTATACAGATTTCATACAACTTAAAGCTTAAGTTTAATAAAAAATTTTATTGATTACTTCATTAACAAACGCTTTCTCATTTTCCTAACATTTTCTCGATTTCAATCCATTGTTTATTAAGTCTTTTCAATCTTTTCAATACCTTCGCCAACGCAATCAACATGAACTCTTTCCACGCTTGGTTCACTTTTACCTTCAATAATGCACACACAAAGCATGCCAAGTACAAGTGCTGAATAAGTAAACAAAAAATAAAATAATTTGCAAGCTACTTAAGTACACTACGAGGAGCAAAACGAAAAAAACGAATAACGACAACACGCGCCATTTTGTGCCATTTTGCAGTTAAAAAGTTTTGTATTACGTGCAAAATGAGAGCCAGCTCAAAATTTATTTGCATCTAAAGAAAAGAGAAAGAGAAATGTTTTGCCATTTCTTTTTGCAATTTCGTCTTAAATTTGACCCATATTTCATTGCAAGCAAAAGAAGATAGCAAGAGAAGGTGCCTGATAATGATCCCTAACTGCGACTTCATCATCATCATCGTCGTTAGCAACGCATCATCATTTGCCATAATGGCGTCGAAGTCAAGACAAGACATGCTTTACAGTGTGCTCCTGTGTGAGTGTGTGCCAGAGTACTGAGGATGTCTGTCCCTATTGGAATACACAAATGTCTAACCCTCTGTATGGGAGACGCACGAAGAGAACGTTGACTAAGCCAGCAGCTAAAAGTGCCAGTTCCTTAAATTGTTTAAAGCGGGGCTTTAGGCTTATCTTGGACATATCAAAACAGAGAATTTTATATCTTTACCAAAACTGTATAAACTTTTCGATTTTTAAATTTTTTAGGTAATGAAAACTTGCCACCGAATTACTGAAATTATTTTTTAAGCTTAAAGCTTGAGAGAAGCTTGGCTTGGTCCTTAGGGGCTGTACAGTGGAATTTACATTTACTTTCTTAGAAAAAAATTAAAACGTTCTAATGGAAACAAATTTGTTAAGAACTCAACATAAACACTCCACCTTTTAAACCTATTTTATTATTCTAATCTGATCACTTTAGGCGGAATGAGTATTAATACACGTGTTGTACTTTGGAAATAGCAAATTATAATTGTGACCATTCTAATTTAAATGACTTGTGCAAGGAAAAGATTATGATTTTTAACTATAATCTTGTTTCCAACCATTTAACATTTCAGTTTCAGCCAATAAAGTTTTCGTATTCAATATGGAATAATGGACTATCTCTCAATCCGTCTAAATGTAAGTGTATTGTTATTTATAAAAAAATGCTGAGCACTGATTCACTACCTTATTTAATGCTTAATAGAACCCCAATCCGATATGTAGAGCAAGCTGTCAACCTTGGCATAACAATTAATAAGACTCTACCCTGGAGTGACCAAGTAATTAAAGCTACTGGAAAAACATATGGACAATTTAGGCAGCTTTCACGGACTCAGCAGTTTTTACCAACTGAAATTAGACTATCAATTGCATAAAAGGACCTGACACCCTCGCTGTGCTATGGTACAGAAATTTTTGGTTCGTGGTTTCTTAGCGAAAACTCTCAGTGGCATATAATAATATCGCCAGATTCGTGTACAATGTTGGAAGAAGAAAGCATATATCCAGTTTCGCCAAACAAATCCTTTAACTAAATATTAAATCTTGGAGGACTTTAAAAATCTTTTGCTTTTGCACCGAATCATTTTTACAAAAGAGCCAAGCTACTTATTCGACAAATTGAGATTCAGCACATCTTCCAGAACTAAAAATATCAACAGCATACTGCATAAACTATCCTGCTCAGAACGTCAATACTTCATACACACTGTTCGTTTGTGGAACAAAAACCCCCAATTAAAGGTAGGTAGTAGCGCACCACAATTTAGGGAGAAGGATAGTACAGTTTTTAATGTTAAACGATTAATTAACTATATAAAACATATTAAAAATTGCCTTGTTTTGCTCAAAACAGATGTAGATAATGTAACTTTAGATTTAATTAGGTTAATACCCCTTTTTCAATGTGTGTGTTTTTCTCTATTAGTGATGTTCAATATTTTATAAGGTTATCCCTCGAATAAGGAAAAAATTAATATTATTTCTCAACGACAACTTTTGTGCAAACCAACAAAAGCGGTATATGTTTCAGAAAATGTGCATGCAACACTAAGACCTGTCAGTGACAGGCTCTCACATATCTTAGATGAGGCACTAATTCTGCCGATAAATTTTCGATATTTTATGAATATTTTACATTAAAGAAATATAGTTTCAGAAGAGTTTTCAGAAAATCGAGTCAGAAAGCACTTGTTTTATAGAGCTGACCAATTTTTGTCAACAAGATCCATATTAAAGGGTTGATGGTTATTCTAGCTGATTTACCTTCTGCTGAAAACGAATCAGTTTTCAAAAATGGTCCATCATGTCTAGATTTTTGGTAATTAAAGCTTTAAGTCCCTTCAATACCTATTTGGAATGTCACTAGGATTTTATTATTTTTACTAAAAATCCGTCCAATTTCGCATGCTTTGTTCACAAACCCCTTTCGAATTTGCCTCGTTCCCCCCAATTTCCTCTATGCAATTTTTATTAATATTTTGAAATTTTTAATTTAGTTTCTTTTTTAAACAAATCAAATTAAATTTTCTTCACCTTACAATATGTATTTCCCACACCCAAATTAAATTTTGCTCCCCAAATAAAAATGATACTTTGCAACTCTAGCTGCTGTACGGATACGAGAGAACAGCGAACGTATATGTAAGCAAGAGTTTGATTTAATTAAATAAATGCCTCTCACGACAGATGGCAATCGACGATTAAGGAAGAAGTAAATCCGTAGGAAACGCTAGGAGTGCAACCGTCGTTGATCCGCATCTGACCGTCTTTCTAAGTCTGACGATATACGTAGGCAAAATCATAGGGGGTAATGATACTGTGCTCGAAAATAAATGGGGCCGGCAACGCATTATTCAATTCATGCATTAAGACAGTTCTTTTCAGGCGCAGCTGCAACTTCCTATGAAAATGCATTTATCAAAATGCATTTTAGGAGCTTATTTAAGCAAATCGCCGACTCAAGAAAGCTCTATTTGGAAATCACTAGAAAACAGGCTCTGTGGCAGGGCGAAATCAAGTTAGGCTTTAGCTTTAAAATAAATTATCCCAAACAATTCAACTATTCTCCTATACATTTGAATACATGTGCTAGATGTGACATCAAAAAATGTATTATAATTTAATAAAAAACAGCTGACTTCTGTCATGTTTTGCATATCATACTTATGGACAATAGACAATTTTGTAATTTGGAACGCAAGTATTCAGACTGGTATACCTTCGTTTAAAAGATCGTAAAATTGTTGGGGTAGTTTTTTAAAAATAGAGGAGTATTATTCAAAACAAAATAACGCTAAGGTTCAAAATGAATAGAATTTTTTAAGCAGCTTTATGCTGAAATAAAAACGAGAAAGGCAAAGCTAACTTCGTCTGTACCGAAGTTTTCATACACTTGAAATAGCTTGTCTCAAGGGTTCGCGACTTCGACCAAACTTCGCAGATCGCTTAAAACGAGAGCGTAAGTTAAAGTCGGCTCTAACCGACTTCGATATACCCGTTACTCATGAAAAAACATGTTTAACAGCGTTGCCCGTTGCTTAGTGTGACCATCCAAAAAGTATGCAACATTTTTTTACGGTGGTTAGCGGGGGGGGCTGGTTCACTTTTTTGCTTATAACTTGAGAACCGTTTATCCGATCTTTATCATTTCTTCGGTAAATCGATTCATTTTGCTAAATACTAACTATCTCTAGAAGGTACGAATCGTCTATCTATAAAACTGTAGGAGATATAACTATTTTCCAAATTGCGGGGGCGGGAGGGGGCGTGGCCAAAATTTGAAACAAACTTGATCTGCGTGCAGATAAAAGAAGCATTTGTCCCATACATGTCAAACCTCTATCTCTTACCATCTCTGAGATCTAGGTGTTCATACAGACGGACGGACGGACGGACGGACGGACGGACGGACAGACGGACAAGGCTAAATCGACTCGGTTGTTGATGCTGATCAAGAATATATATACTTTATATGGTCGGAAATGATTCCTTCTGCCTGTTACATACATTTGCAAGACTTTAGTATACCCTTTTTACTCTACGAGTAACGGGTATAAACATTACATATTACCCATGACCGTGTTTGAGAGCAGTAATATTGAGGAACAAAACAGTTTTTCTTTACTAAAAACCATATTTTCCGAACGAACATTTGTATGGCAGTCTACAAGTTTGCAATTTGGAAAAAACGTCATATCCTCTACAATTTTGATAGTTAGTAATCATCGAGATGTATCTATATGATAAAGATCGGATGAACGGTTCTCAGGTTATGAGCAAATAAGTGAATCACCCAGTGCTACTCCACCCCCACTCCCACCCTTCCATACCCAAGACCGCACAATCTTAGAGAGAGAGAAAGATTTAGAGATGAGCGTAGCGCTACATTCAGCTCCTACTTCAGGTACAGAGTATGTTATTGTCGGCTTGACCGACTTCCACTTTCTATTGCTTGATTTGCTGACGACATAATTTACAAACGAAATAGTTGTTAAAAACTAATCAAAAGTAACATTGACTTTGGTAATTCTTTATGTTCTTCGTGAACTTCTAAATTTTTTGGAAATTTGAGCTTAAACTTGCTAATGCTGCGCTTACACCAACGATTTTTGCCATTACGAAAAATTGTGACTAAAATTGTCCCTAAAAATTGAAAGTGTCATTCCAGCCTTAGCATTTATATTTGTACAATTTGTGAGGTTCCTATTTTTTCGATTTGAATTTTTTAGAAATTATCTTTAAGTACAATTCTTTGCTTTAAAATAAACTATACCAAACATTTTTGAGTACTTTTGTAAGAATTCACCTAATATACTTTATGTTGTTGACCCCGAAAAGTATGTTATTGATGTTGAAGATTTTCGGTACTTTAGTTATGAAATCGTCTTTCTTTAGTCACCAACTGAAATCTGCTATCATGTTAATCTTTGATGTCCTTCAAACGTTCAAACCTACTTAATTTTAGAGGTTTTCAGCATTGGCAAAAACGCACTGTAAACTCTAGAGCTTTGATTATTGTATTGTGCTGATTTGTCTGTACTCAAATCGGCAATAATAATTTCAGGAATAATGAGAATTGCTTTAATTCTGAGTAATTTAAGTACTATGTACGAAAAAGTTTTCCATGAATATAGTATTTGAATACTGTATTACAGCTTTTATAAAGCTGAAACTGTCAAATCATGTCTAGGTACCAGAAAATTAGGGCTGACTTTAGTAGTGAGGGAACAGAGGCTGCTGTTTAGACAAACTGCTCCTTTTTTGTAAAACATATTTTCAAATTTATTCTAATTTTGTGCTTTATTTTATAGAATTTTTCATCTTCGTGGTACATTTAGGGTTTTTTTGTTATTTTTTTTTTTTGTAGACTTAAAAGTTTTCTTGTACATATTAATTCTTTTATTGTAAATAATCTACGCGTCTCAATTCCCAGTTACGCAAACATTGCTTGAAGAACATATTTCATGGCTTAGGTAGATATTTTGTTGTTGTTGTTTTTTTAGCTAGTCAGCAAAGCATACGAAACAAATAAAATAAATGAATATGCGCCACGCACAGGCATTCCATATATACACACACAACCTCTCTACCTTACTGCCTGCCTTCTTCATCTTGCTTTCACTCGAGGCAGTCATTTTGCTAGTGGTTCTTGTTGCTGTTGGTGTCCTGCGATGCCTTTCGCATATTTGAACGTGTGCGCTGCATTTGTTTTACATTTTATTATGCTACTTTAAAATGCCAAACAGAAAAAAAGAAAGCAACAAAATAGCGAGAGAAGAACGAGAAGAGCCCGCTTAGCCACACCCACAACATTTTTTGAGCTCGCCTTTTAAATTTCTTTATCTTTCCCCCCTTTATGGAGCTTTTGAAGGACAACTGTCAAGTGGAAAAAAATATTGCCAACGCAAGGAAGAGGAGCAAAAGTGTAGCCCGTAATTAAAATAATATTTGTCTGGTATAAAGCTTGAATTGCACATGTCAATACTTTCCATTTTGGGTCAGCGACAAAATGTCGAAATGGGCATAAAAATGTTGAAAAATTAGAGGGTCATAATAATTGAAAGGATCTATTATGGAAGAAAGTGACAAAAAATAGAAGTTGTGTAGACAAAGCATGAAGATAATGGAGATTCAAGTTCTGCAACAATAGTTTTCATAAGATGAATTGATTTTAAGCAACATATGAATACAGTTTCATTATTTAATATAAAATATTTAAAATTAAATCAAAACACAAAGTTTTTTCTTTTCTTTTCTGTTCCCCCATTCCTTCTTATCAGCGGTTTTTACATTTGCCTTTTTTTTGCGTTTCGAAAATGCCATACAATGTTGTCCCATGTCAATTTTACTGAATCCTTTTATAAGCATATTTTTCTGATTTTTTTTTTCTTTGGCATGCCAATAATTTTATTAAACACACAATTTATTAGCCTTCTCGCATTCAACAACAAAAGCAAAAGGAAAGGCGTTAACAAGGCGCACACACACTCACAGATAAACACTCACATTGTTATGACATAATGTTTATAAAGAGCACAAACACAAGGTCCCTCCCCCATGCGACTACGTTGCGTATTCTTGATATTTAATTCAATCTGGGCGGTGGTTTGGCATTTTTTATTTTTCAGTTTCGCTGCGACTTGCGCTTTAAATTAACACAAACAAACATTGTCAGCGACAGACAGCACCCACCAACAAACAACAAAAACACCAACACATACACACACGCAGAGTCGCACAACAACAACAACAACAACACTCAACAAGGCACTTGACAATTACAGACTCAATGACAGTCACAGCCAGCAAATTTATTTGCATTTTAGCCACCGAGATAGAGGCTGGAGCAGCTTCCTTTTCGCCTCGTTTTGTTTTTTTTTTCGCCTATGGGCTTTTTGTAGACCACGCTTTTTGCTCTGTTAATACTCTCTAGCTTTCAGTTGAAAATTTGTTGATTCCATAAAAGCTTTTGAACATGGGGTACATATCTGAAATAGATTTGAAATCAGGGTGATTCCAAGGTAGCGTTTAATATTTAACAAGAGTGAGAGAAAAACAATTTTTTTGAAGAAACAAAAATAACTTCCAAGACTTTGCTTTATAAGTAATATGAGGACTTTACGGTATGAATTTCAATGGTTAAGAAGTGGTTTATGAGTTTTTCAAGCTAGAAATCGTCAATAAAATACTAGGCCTAACATTCAACGCTGGGAGGTTAAAAGTGCATAAGGTGAGTGGGGCTATTTACCTATTTTTTTTTATCATCACTCCATTTAAATTTTTCTATTTCTCACCCATCTCTCCTTTATTAATTTTATTTTTTTCTTATTTAAATTTTTTTTTTAAAAATATTTAAAAAAAATTCTCTTATACTTGATGTTTCCCTTTTATTTTTATTAATTTTTTTTTTTTTCTTTATTTTTTATTGTCTTTTTTAAATTCTCTACTATCTTCCTCCCTATTATCTTACCATTTACACCTTCATTTTATATATTTTTTTCTTTTTTTTTCATTTTCTCTTATTTTTCAAAATTATTTTTTTTTTATTTTTTTTACTCTCGTTTTTTTTTTTTTTTTTTTTTTTTTTTTTTTTTTTTTTTTTTTTTTTTTTTTTTTTTTTTTTTTTTTTCTTTTATTTGGGTTTTTTCCTTTTTTTTTTTTTTTTTTTTTTTTTTTTTTTTTTTTTTTTTTTTTTATAATTATTTAATATTTTATATATATCGAGGAATCGTATTATACAAGTTATGCCAGTATTGAAGTAAGTGAGCATGTTTTTGGAATTTTACACTCGCAATAAATTAGGTATACTCCGTTTATTAAGGGAAAATATGTAAATCAAGGGCCTCAAACCAGGGATGCAAACCGCTCGAAAATAAGGACTGGTTCGGTTCAGTGGTTCACGCAGTTTTTGAACCGCCGGTTCGGTTCATTTCATGGTTTTTGGGGCTTACTGAACCGCGGTTTCGGTTCGGTTTGCACTGTACTTATTTAACTAACTAAAGAAATATATTTTTGATACATGTAGTCAGATTATTTAAACTCAAAATTACCTTTGATACCATAGCGATATCTTAAGACTGTGTTATTTCATGAAGATATTTCCATTTTATTGGCTGGATTTCAAAACAACAGGACTTATATAGAAGTTCAATATGATAGAATTTTTTGTTAAGATTTAGTAATAAAATATCTTCTAGTAAATTTTCATCGATATGGCCTCTTAAGTCTGATAAAACAAGTTTCAGCGTGGGAAATGCTCGTTCTTCTGATTCTTGTGTGGCTGAAATAAGCTTAAGTTAATTTTCCTGATAAATATTCCAATATGTAAAAATATCTTTATCTTTAGGTACACGCTTTACGCCATCTGACGCTTCGATGAAATTAACAATCGATATTTTACTTTTTGATGGAATTTAATCTCTATAATTAAATTGTTTAGAAAGCATTTCCAACTCGTCTTCACTTCTCGAGTTCAAAGAATTATCAGTTATGTTTTCATGACCGTTTTGTATAACGCAACTTTAATAAATTTGTGTGTTCTTAGCTTTTTTGCAAAACTCTTGCTTTTGCACGTATTTATACTCTGTACTTTCGTGGAAAAATATGTAACGGAGAAGGAATCATTTCCGACCCTATAAATTATATTATTCTTGATCAACATCGACTGCCGAGTCGATATAGCCATGTCCGTCAGTCTGCCCGTATGAACGAAGAGATCTTAGAGATGGTAAGAGTTAGAGGTTTGGCATTTATCGGGCATATATTTATAATACTTGCGGACAGATCAAGTTTATTTTAAATTTTTGCCACGCCCCGCAATTTGTAAAAAACGTGATAGCACCCACAGTTTTATAGATAGATGGTTCGTACCTGGTAAAGATTGGACAAGCAATTATGATGGGGAGCACTAGCCACTTTTTGTGGCTTCTTATTTAAAATGATAAGATATATGGGCATTTCCATGACGTCGAACGGGACAATCGAACGCATTTAAATTTAAAAAAAGTCAAAATAAACCGGATTTTTATTTTTACAATGGGCTTAACTTATAGCTCTTCAATAGCCCTACAATTGGAGCAAAGATTAGCTTTGAGCAAATTTTTGTTTTCAAGATAATCGCAAAAAACATGACATTCGCACGGGACAAAAACAGAAGTGGTTTTCGCGGGAAACCATTCAAATTTCAGCGAGTCCTGAGGCAATATATTAATGCAATAAATTTTAGAATGAAGTGCATTGAAGTCTCTTTAAAATGGTTTTAATTTCATCCAAAAATAGTTTACAGTTTATCCAAAATTTAATCTTAAGCATTTTCGCACGGGACATGTCGCACGGGACAGTTTTTTCATCATTATATTTATGTGGTTTCTGCTATAATGCGAAGCAAATACTTACAGTTAATTGCATTGCCATAGTTTGTCATGCATAAGAATTCATGTATACCGGTTTGTATCATCAGAAAGATTTTAGATAGTGAAAGTACATGTAATTAAAGTCACTTTTTTCCAAAAAATTAAGCAAATTTAGTGTCAAAATGAGAAAAATTGAGCTATCACGGCCGTGAAACCAAATATATCCAACTGAGTTATAAGTAAATATAAGATTAGCGTACATTAGTTTAATTTGATTGTTTCCCTATGAAAATTCGATAAAATATAGTGTTTTTAACCACTTTTAGTCTTTTGGCCCAGGTTGACCTTTTGGTGGAAATGCCCATATACAAACTTTGGGGGTACACAGTATGTTATAGTTATGTTTCGGTTTTTGGTTCGGTTCAGCATTTTTTAAAGCGCACCGGTTCGGTTTAAGGTTCAGTTCACGAGCGTAAAAAGCGGGTCGGTTCGGTTCAGAACCAGTTTGCATCCCTGCCTCAAACCGATCTGGGCTCGGAATCTGCATGGGTTTTCATAAGTCTGAGCCGAAACTAAATCGGAGCACAAATAAAACCAACTATTTCTAAAGTAAATTGGCGCGCTGAACAAAAATGGCAGACTGACAAGTTTACATATTCCTGCAGCATTTACATAAGCCATCCTTATCCTAACTCTCATGCGTCACATAATTTGATGTTCCCTTGGACGTTCGTTACACTGTTACGACATGACACTGAAATGTGACGCTTCCTGACGCAGTGTAAACCGAGCCTTAGTTGCTGTTAGAAATTATTGATGGCGTGTGTACGCCTACAAAAATTATGGTTAAGCTTAATTTAATTTGTAGAACGTTTGGTAAATTAAATCCAGATAATGTCCAAATGTAAATGCTTAAATGTTTAAAACGCTCAAAATTATGTATTTTAATTACTTCAAACTGGCAATAAAAAATTAAGTTGCTAATTGGGTTCCACACCTGTTATGCTTAAATTGCCGTACAATTTTGCAAAAGTGAGCTTCAGAAGAAAAAAATGTTTTTCATTTAATAGTCTAATGATTTAAAGGGTACAACAACGGGTACGAGAACGTTCGAAAAAATTGATATGAAATCTTTACTGTTTCTGACTAGTTTTCAGGTAACACGGGCCTAGACGAGCAATAATCCAAGATCCTTAATTGTCCTTCCTACAGATTAATTCAAATTTTCATATTAAATTAAAAAAAAAATAATTATCAAAAGTTTTCACAATGTGTATGAAAATTCACTTTCTGAACTCGAGCTTTAACGCCTTCTATGAACATTTGGGTGTCGAATTAATTAAGCAATTACCAAAGCAACTGGGGCTTTTTTATTACATTACAGTCTCACGAAGCGCATACAGCCTCGAAAAGTGATGGTCTATATTTTGAAAATGTTAAAAATGAAATTTTATTAATTTTTTTAATTAGAGTTTCTCTGAGCCTGGGCCACTTACTTAAAAAACAGCCACAACGGAATCTGAAGAAAACTATAGTTTTGTCTATTTTCCCCAAAAATTCATAGAAAATCCACCTTATGTCCGATTTCTGTATATGAGGGCCATTTTTAAAGTAAATTGATTAGTTTTTACTGTACAATTAAAAAACACAGCAATTTTGTATAAGTATGAATCAACAAGCATCTTAATTTCGATAAATTTTTAAATTTAGCAAAAAAAAGTTTTCTTCATTTGAGCCCGTAGCATTAACAGCACACGCCCCAGCTAATGTTTGCCCGATAACAAATTGTTTGGCCAAGTAATTTATTTTGTTTTTTTTTTTAGAGATTTTAAATCTCTTAGGGCCGATTTCACATCTGCTACATAGAGCTATTTGTCACATAAACTAACAAATAGCAGAGCAAAATGTAAGCTTATCTGTCACATAGTAGCTATCTGTATGAATAGAAATCGGCCCTTATTAAAAAAACATAAAAGTTATGAGAGTTTATGAGGAGGCAAAGTTTATCGATAATAAATCGATAAAGCGTCGATAAAATTTTTTTAAAGCGATTTTCGTAATCAGCGGGCCAATTTACTTTAGAAAAATTTGGTTTGGTCTAACGGACAACGTCCATTTGTAGGTTTGTAGCTAACAGCATTTAATAGCCTTTTAAGCAAATAAATAGCTTTAATGAAACTCCAAAGACAACAGACGAAACACTAAGCTATAGTCAACGATGCCCAAAAAGATCAGGGCTACAGATTTTCGATGACTATTATTGATAGCATATAAACAGATTCTCTATTGGTTTGAAGAAATAACGAGAACGTAAGTCAAAGTCGGAACTGATCGATTTCGATATACCCACTACGCAGAGAAAGGAATTTGTATTACAAATTCTTCCCGTATGTTAATTAAGAGCGAAAAAACATAAAAATTTGCAGGCAGCGCTTGCTAACCCCAAGTATAAAACAAAATTTGAGTTTCTTAAAAGGCCCAGAAGTATGCAACGTTTTATTTAAAAGTTAGCTATTTATTATTCGAACTCTATAATATTATAGATATTGCTACGACTAACGGGTATACAAATTTTTTAAACACAGAACATTTCCAATTTTCACATTTTCGTATATTTTATGCTACACTCGCCCTAAAAAAAGGGGTCAAAGTTTAAGAAAATGCTTTTCTAAAAAATAGAAAATTGTGTTCTAGAATTCAGGGCATATATATATATATATAATTAATTTAGAAATAAGCGCATTAACAATTTTTTTCTACTTACTTTACTGGGACTTGAATTTGGTACCTCTCTCATATACTGAACACTCGGACGACGCCTTAGCCCACTCGACTATTAGCCTTGAGCAAAACGTAGCGACATAACCATAGTTAATAATGTACACAGTTGGTCAAGTTGACATGACATTCGCTTAGCAAACGTAGAGGCCTGGAATCAAGTCCCAGTAGCAGCAAACTTTTTCTTCTCATTTTATATATATTTTTTTTAATGTTTGTTTTTTAATGTTTTTTTTTTGCAAAACCTTGAGTAAAAATCATACCTAAGAATTTGTGTGGCGTATTTGGAGCTTAAATACTCACATTTGCCACTCAATAAGAAGCAAAAGTCGTGGTCGAGTGGATAAGACATTAGAAAATGTCATGGACTGGGATCCAATCCCCGTAGGAACATTGCTTTTTCTCATTAAATGGTTCTTTTTTATTGTTTTTTTTTTTTATTTGAGGTGTTTTTATTTTATATAATCCTTTAATTGATTTCTACATGGTGTAACGCATGTCAAGACAAAACAAAAACTTGCTCAATACTACAACAGTGAAATATATCTACTATCTTCAGGCATTGCGAATGGACATTAGTGTGTGTAAGCAAATGCCATCACATAGACGGCTTCGACAAACTTCAAAAACAATGAGGAGGAAGCGTTCGTTTTGTTTTTGTCTCCTCTCTTGTTCTCACTTCTCTCTTTTTTATATTTTTCTAAATTTCAGGGCGAATTTTGTTAATCTTTCTAAATTTTGGGTGAATTTCTAAACCAATTTTTCTAAATTTAAGAAACCCGTTTTTCTTAAAATAAGGGCGTTCTACTCACTTTAATGGCTTTCGCCCTATTTTAAGAAATCGTGCTGTGCATTTGTTTTCTTAATTCAAGGGCAAATCTGCCCTAAATTTAAGAAAGATTTTAGGAAAATATCTAGAAAAATATCTTAAATTTAAGAAAAATAAAATAAGTTTCTAAATTTAAGAAATTAATTTCTAGAAAATCTTATTTTCGGGTTATGCTTTCTAAATTTAAGAAAAAAATGTCTATAAACAAGTAATTTTTCTACAATTAAGAAAAAAAAATTATTTTATGGCGAATTTCTAAAATCTAGCAAAATATTTTTTTTTTGAGTGTAGCTCTTAGGTAAATTCATAACCAGGCTATCTATAAACAATTTTGTGGGTTAAGTTTTCGCATCTTGGTAAAACTTTATTTGGAAAATAAACTATTCTAGGAATATGTTCTAAGATTCGTGCACTTGTAGTTCTGGACCCTGATCTTAAAATCTAATGTGTCAAATCAGTTTTTGACTGCTAAGTCTTAGATAAGGAATTTGAGTTTTAATACCCTTGGTTTTAGTATAAACTTGATTTAATTTAATTAAATGTTTCTATAATTTCAAGTTATAGTCATTTTGGTTGTGTGTCTAATGTGATTTTGGAAACGCCACGCATTGCACCAGCTTCTATTTTCTGCTATATATCATGCTTTGAACAAGCCAACAGCAACTAAAATATAATCTACACATCTTTTTAATGTCTTTGTCAAACTATGATATTAATTATTTGAATATCATCAAACGGACAATTTTAATTTTCTGGGCTACAAAGAAATAAAAGGATAGATGTTAGTGATCCATAACTTATTTCGTTATCCATTTGGATTGAAAAGTTCAAATATCGTAAAAGTTATATTAATAATATCGTCAAAAGATATAAAAAAAAGGAAAGGAAATGATATCCATCCCAAATGTATCTATTTTCTGTGTAGAAATGAATTTTTACACTTTTAAGAGTATACAAATAATCGCAGTAAGTAATTTAGATTTTCCAGTTGAAATTTTGTATGTAAATTTGTATATGTATGCGTGTGGCTCACACACATAATCAACCCACTAACTTATGCACGTCTGATTAAACGCAAAAATACGCGACTGACTAAAGAGGAGAGCTTCTCTACCCTCTCATCTACCGCAGACCACACAGTCAACCAAAGGCAAACACAACCATGCTTATTAACACAGATAGCACACAGACACACACATCACTTACTTACACCTCCTCTGCCCTCCCCACCGTTCGTTCTGCTCAAGCCCAACCCCCCTCAATTAGCCCTATTTGTGTTTAAATTGCATTAGCGAGGAAACAGCAAAATCCAAAATCACACAAAAAAAATTGACGCATTTGATGCGTAAGCCTACTCGCTAAGCCAGAACATAGTCTACGCTTTTATCGATCAATTCTTATCGATAAGTAGAACTAAGTGCCCAAAGAGCTTAAATGTATTTGTCAGGCAGTGAACAAATTGACAAAAAAGTGCAGGACAGACGAAGGGTCGAAGAGAGACAATCCCAGTCGTTAACAAATGTTTTAACATATGTGAAGAATGTTGGTATTGGGAGATAGAGATTAGATAGTGAGTACTTACGCTTTTGATTTCATTCATTTTAGTAAATTGACGTCCAAACTCCCATAGATCAACGCCAAATTTTAAGGCCCAGTTGCGAACTCTGTAAGAGATAAGAAAATAAATGGTTAATTACTTCACTGAAACTCCAATTATAAATTCACTTGTCGTGCTCTATGCAAATTGAAAATCCACTTAATTGCAACCGGAACGAAAAGAGCTAAACAAAACCCAAATAATGTGACAGACGACGCGTCGCTTGGATGTCGCTGCCGTTTCTGCTTCTGCTTAATGCACTTTCACTGTCATTTGTCATAAGTAGTTAGTGCTCTGTTTGTTTTTCATTTTGCTCTTTTTTTCTACTTTATTTATTTTTTGTGTATTCACTTAAGCTGCCTCGACGGTAATTAGATCTGCCACGCCCACACATTCATTGTGTATTTTCACTCCTCTCTGCAACGTGTCAAATGCAAAAATGGTTTTAAGCAGCAATTGTGCCAGTTGCACAACTCAACAAAAATAAAAGAGTACAATAAATGGAGTGCCAGGGCAAAATCCGAAAATTAATCCATTTAAATTGTATAATAATATAATTTGGTATACTGAAGATGGCGTTTGGGTATATTCTACCAAAAAGGTTTGGTGCCTTCTAAAGCCTTTGCAAGTAATTAAGTGTAGATCCGGCTCGAAGGACCATAATTATGTTATTAAAAGCGTTTTTCTAACTAAGTCCGAATCTTTTTGATGCAATAGGTTAAAATTTTAAAACAAAATGAAATTATTTTAAAACTTTAAATAAATTTTTTTTCTTCTGCATTCCTTACATTATAGGGTCCTTGTATCCTGCGTTATAAAACCAAGTATTCACCACATTTTTAAGCTAGTTTTGAGCCATCAAAAAAGCATCCAAACAATGCAAAATGCAACTCACGTACCAAAGACACAAGAACCATTCACATTTTGTATATAAAATTCTAAAAAAAAAAATTACAAAAATCGACATTCTAGACCACCAGCAGGCAGTGAAAGGCCATCATCGTCATGTTGCCTGGCCAAAGAGTTTTTTGCAGCATTCGGTATGGACATTTTTTTCGGCACTGAAAAACTTGACAATGGGGCGAAGCTCAGGTGTAGACTTGCTTTTGTATGTTTCAGGCTTTTTGAGCACGAACCAACCCACCTATGTCATGCTCAAGTGCCTATACACCTTAAGCCATCGAACTAGTTTCCAGTCTTCCTGCGCCTTTTTTTTGTTTCTGCTGCTTTTCACTTTTTTTTTTGTTTGTTGTTTGCTCTGATTCTGCTTTTCACTACTCAAGTTTATGTTGAGGCAGGCAGCAGAGATTGTCACATTGGAGTAGGTCAAAAGGTTTTTGCATCATTGAAATTGAAATGAGTTTTCTTTTGCACTGTCAATCTCAAGAGTTCACTTCAGCGACTATTCAAAAAAAATGCATTTAAAGCTTACTATAAGGTAAGCTCTAAATTTAAATAGAGAGGAAAAAGATTTTTAGCACAACTTAAAAATTTTGATCACACATAAACCGATTTGGCATGCTGTATGCTTTTCTCTGCAATTTGTATGGCAAATCCCTTTACATGAATTGAGGTATTTGGATTAAAATGAAAAGCAAAATTTAGATTGCAAGCTCAGACCAAGCTGAATAGAAATATGTATGCAGACTTAAACTGGTAGCTGAGGATGAAATGCACAATAAACAAAATTTAAACATTTTCTACATAGTTTTTTTTATTGATTAATCCAAATTGGTGTGTTCTTCAATCAAGTACAAGCAATATCAATAGTAGTTAAAATGCTTCATTTAACTATGAAATACCTGATTTTATACAGATTCGGATTACATTAATTAGTGTCTTGCATAGCAATATATTTCCTATTGAAATTAGATTTTGCATTCTTAGATTAAGAAAAATATCTTTAAAAAATTCTAAGTCTATACTATAAATTATGGTACTGATACACTGAATATGAAGCAATAAAATTTGTTAAAATAATACCGATTTGTTCTTAAAATTGACATAAGTAAAGGCCAAGAAGGAATAGCTATAATTCATTTCTATAACTTAAAAATGATTCATACCTGCACAGAACCAATTTAATCTTCGACTTACAGCATATTCTACACAATTCGAACTTCAAAATTGTATCATTCCAAATGTGCTTACAATCGATATGGCAACAGTCGATGGCGATGGTGCAGTACGATAAGTTGCTACACAGAAAAAAAAAGTCGAGATATTTTCAATCTTTTAAATCTTGGAGTAAGCCCGGCATGAGCTTGAAAATTCAATCTCGACTTCCAGGATATTCTACACAATTCAATCCTATAAGGATTGACCCATGCCTTTCGAACTTGAATCATTCCAAATGTGCTTACTTTAATTCCTTTCGAGATCACATGTCCATAAATTGGAGAGCGAGAGCAAAGAAATATAAGTAGCCTTATAGACATGCAGCAAAAACAGATGGGGTTGGTGGTGTGCGATGAAATGCCATTCCATTCATGTTCAGTGCGCGCGTGGTTGTGGGTTCGAATCCCAGTTAAGCACAACAATTTGTATATTTATTTGTTTTTTTCAGAAGTCTTAAATAAACCAAGTTGGAAGTTGATAAGGATGTCCTATGGCATATGGCCTGGTGGAGGAAAGGAAGAAGAGTTGTCTTTCCTCAAATTAAAAAGTTAAACATGCCAAAAATGATACAGCTTTGGGATTAAAAATTTTTTTTTCTAAAATTTAAATAAATTCAATCTCTTAAAGGATTACCCCGGGATATTTGTAATCTTTCTTGGGATCAAAAAAGGCGGATCAACTCAATCCTTTTACTGATAGGTTCAAGCATATCCGGGGTTACGTTGTTTTCATTACCGCTTAGGAATGATTTGATCCCATGTGGATTGATTTTTTTTGAGTGTATTTCATGCATGTTCAGTGCAAGTTCGTGGGTTTATTTCTTTACTTTTCAGAAGTTCCAAATAAAGCAAAACTTTTGTGGATCTGGAAACGTCTAAGCATGTCTAATGAAACATGGAGGGAGAAAGGAAGGAATCTTTTCTGGGATTAAAGCAATATTCCTTATCGTGCTGAAATCAATCTCGAACATGCTTTGAACAATGCTTTGGGACTAAATTGTGCTCGAACTTACTGTTTAATTCTTTTTAAGATTAGATGTAATCTATTTAGGATTAAAAGAAGCATTTCTTATCGGTTCAAGATAATCTTTACCAATTTGGTATATTTTTTCAATATTTTCTTTCAAACGCAGGTATATTTGCTTTCAAAATTGCATTGTGGGCTAATTTCGTTTATTTTGCTTAAGGAATTAAGGCCACCACGATTCTAAGCTTATAGAATAGAGTATTTCTTTTTTCGGGCTCTGGCGTGACATTGCGTGGAATCATTCTTTCTTGAACCATTCTTTACTAGTGTGTTTGGGAGAGATAATTGTATAATTTTTTTAGTGTTTTAATTTTTTTCGGTAGGCACACTTACATTTCAATCCATATTTTAATAAAGAGACGTTAGCTATGATCAAGCGAGATATGAATCGAAAGGTAATTGAATAATCCAATAATCGCGTGGAGACTTGTTTTCAAATCAGTTTTTATATTTAATACAATGATCAAAAAATATTTTTACAAAAATTTAATTTGTGTTCAAATTGAACTGCTTGGAAAAATATTTTAAAAATTAAAACACTATTAATGAAAACTTGTACGATGACGGATTTTTTTAACAGGTTTGCACTGGCGTAAAACAGAGTTATCTGCTAGCTCACTCTTTTCGAATTTCATGGATAGTGACTGATTAGAGGGGAATTACATAAAAGCCGACACGATTTGTAATGCGTTACGTTTACAACACTGCGTATTTGGGCTAATTTTTTTAGCAATTTTAAGATGAAAATGACATTAACGGATCGGAAATAGAGGGGTGATCTAGTACTGTAAAATTTTGTCTCCACCTTGAATATCTAATATCACGAGGCTATCAGAGCCCTCAACAGTAACATAGCATAAAATACTGGACGTTCCAGGCTACCTTCAGCTGAATCTTAATGCACGCCTCCCAGATGGGGGGGTTCAATGAATATGATGAATTGGAGATACTACTTCGTTTCTATTTTAAAAAGATGTACAGGTTGCCCCGAAATACTCCAAATAACGCCTTATGTGTTGAAATTGGCCTCTCTCCTCTACAGGGTTTGTCCAGAAAGTAATAGGACCGATTTTCTTCCGCCGCGACTGTACTTCGGAGCGTGCGCGCACCGACAGGATTCGGTAGAGGGCGTTCCTAGCTAACGAACGAGCGGCTGGTCAGTTGTCTCTGAGCACCTGGAGAGTCAGGACAGGCATTTTCGCGCGACGTGTTTCTGCGAGTGGTGCAAGTCGACAAGAGGTACGCGATTAAATTCTGTGTGAAACTCAAGAAATCTGCGACAGAGACGTTTGATATGATCAAGCAGGCCTTCCCAGATGTTGCTTTAGCAAGAAGTAGTTTCTTTCGAAGGCACCAGGCCTTTTTGGAGGGCCGGGAAGAGGTCGCCGATGAAGACCGTGCTGGAAGACCTTCGACTTCGACAAACACCGACAATGTGACTCGTGTGCGCAAAGATTTGAACTCAGACCGTCGACTAAGTATTCGTTAATTTGCCCAGATGTTAAATTTACCAAAATCTGTGGTCCATGACATTGTGACGGAGCATTTGAACATGCGTAAGGTGTGCGCGAAAAAGTAAACTTGAAAAGTGACTTCTTGTGTACAGCTACCTGACCAAGGCCAGCATCCCATCACTTTCGTAGCTGCCCTACAGCCCAGATGTGGCCCCCCCAAAACTTTTTTTGGTTTCCTCGCCTGAAAAGGCCGATGAAAGGCCAGCGTTTTGAGACGACAGAGGGGATCCAGAGAATGCCTTCCGTGACGCCTTCAATGCTTGGAAATCGCGCTGGCAGCTGGCTGCATCGTCGCAGAAGGAGCCTATTTTGAAAGATTTTAAAGAATTGTAACGATTGGCCCAATAAATTTGTTTGATTAACTCAGTCGTATTACTTACCGGACAAACCCTGTATACTGCTAAACATTATGCACACACTTTGCGTATATGAGAAAGATAATTTCTTTGCCTGATACCCGTTTGGTAAATACCATTGCCAAGGACTTACTGTCAAAAGGAACCCAGGGTTTTGAAGGGTGGAGCAAGCTTGCACAGAAACACGGTCCGCATCAGCAACTCTGATTCGTGTGAAGAGGCACATTCACAAATTGTGGAGAAAGTAAGCACCAGCTTTATGCTAAAACAGATTCCACAGGCAAGAGCGAGCGAGCACTAAGTAATCTACAGCCAACTGAACTATACCTTTGGAAAAAAAAAAACAATTTTAACAACAAGCACAGCCAAAACCAAATTATCGCAATATTCGGAGCAAGATGCGAAATGCTTAATATGAATAACGGACGCTACACCAGGAGCACGGAAACCAATTGCACTTTGTGAAATCTAAATTTGAAAGAGCACTAGTGCCATTTCATAGGGGTATGTCTGATTTTAGGTGATATCAGAAAAATATACTGGCAGCAGGCACAGGTCATCATCCTAAATGGTGAAAACTGGATTAGCCTATATCATTATAATAAAGATGCATCAACCTACAGCCTAAAGCTGACGGCACACTACTAAAGCTAGTTTTTCCCAATTTTATTCCCATTTAAATAACGATTTTCGAGTTTAGCATTACAAAAAAAACGTTATAAAATAGGTCTAGTAGAAATCAGACTTTTTGGCTGTAAACTAGTGTTATCAAAGCCATTGTGTGGGCATTCGCATTCAGAAAATATAACCTGGATTCTCTGACGTGGACTGCACCAGCATAGTGCGATATTTCTCATGTCATTATAAATGACCATTGATATTTTTGACAATTTTTCACATTTTTTATTAATATCCATTATTAAGATCCATTTCATTGCTCAGGCTATATTTTTTACGCTACTTCTCATAATTTCTCGAATACTGTTTTTTACTAAAAAAAATTTAAACAATGGGTTTATGATTATTTAATCATGATGACTCTAGTTCGATTGTTGTGGTAAACGAATGTGATGTATATAAATTTTGCTTATTTTAATACCCTTGCAGAGGTTATACTAAAATTTTTCAAATGTTTCCGACTAGACGAGGTGAGTTGGCCGACCGGATCGGATGATCTCTGCGATAGATAGGTCTGAAAATAAGTTTTAGTAATTAAGTATTTTATATTATTATTTGCTTCCCCCTATTTATAAAAAGTTTAATAAAAAAGGGGTGATGCTATAGTCAAACACACATGCTTATTTTGGCATTGCGTGTGTGTGTTTAGCCACTTGAGAGCTCTCTCATTCAGCACTTGTTTGTTGTTGCAAAAGAGAGCAGTAAGAGCTCGTATACGGTCGGTGCTACGAAATCGCTGCTGCAGAGTTCTCTTATAAACACAGAAAATGTCTTTGCTATAGCCTAATAACCAATAACTTTCACTCATACTATTTTTTACTAAAAATTCCAACAAAGACAATCATCTGTGATTTGATAGATGATGTTTGACTTTTTTGTATGCTGGTGAACACGGACAATGATTTTGCGATTTTGAATTCATCGCTATCGATGTTTTAAAAGAAATCGAAGCTATGGCTCTCTAAATACACTATGTCACAAAATTTCAAAAGTTTTTGTATCCGGCACTTTTAGCAATTGATCCTTATGTAAAATTTCACGCTGATTTCAAATCTGCTCTCAGATATGTCAAAAGTAGAACGGTTTTTGAGATATAGCTAAATTTTCAATTTTAGTGTTTTAGTCAACCGATATGTATAAACTGGAACAAAAATTAAAGATAATAAAATTAGTTTTTAAAAAAACGACAATTGTTTAAAATCCAATCATAAATGACGAAGTTATAGCACTTCAAAGTTGGATTTTTGAAAAAATTTTGATAATTTTTAATTTTTTCTGCCTTTCATTAAGTTTTTTTTCAATCTTACCATAACAATTGCTCAGGTCTCAGATATTGACAGGATGGGGTAATCTCTTACAAACATATTTTGCACATGGTCATCAAAATCGAATGAAAAATAAACGCTATATTCCCAATTAAGTAAACATACCTCTTCTTGAGAGTATTATTAATTGTTGTTTTGCAAGCAAAGAACAGTGACTAAAACAGTGACCAAAACAGTGACTAAAACAGTTACCAAACACTGACTAAATCAGTGACTAAAACAGTGACTATCCATCGTAAAGAGCTTCGTTCGTATCGGGTGTTCTACGACGCCCACTCTTTTTATCCAAAATTTTACGAACTTCAACATGAGTTGCTCAAAGCGAACATTTCACTGCAAAAATGATCCAAGCAAGTTTTGCTTTATTTGTGGAGGATTTTCATTCGCGAGGCAGAGAATTTTTTCGGAGCAATTGCAAAATATTTTTCTTTATATTTTGGCAAGAAACTAGATTATTGCTGGTTCTTGTTGCGAGAAACACACAGTCTGCACAAAAAAATAAATTCGGTCTACATCATTTGAGTACTTTTATCCAACCTTGAACTGCAATAAAAACTCCTAATGCTCAACGTTTATTCTTATTTGTGACTAAGATGTGATTTTTATACTGAAAAACTAGCAAAAACTCGATATTTTGGTTACATTTTAATGTCAAAGATGAATTTTTTAAATGGCTATGTGACTTATTAAACAAAAAGCGCAGAGTTACGGGTCGGAGAGCATGCAAAACAACAATTAATAACAAGAAGAGGTATGTTTACTTAATTGGGAATATAGCGTTTATTTTTCATCCGATTTTGATGACCAAGTGCAAAAAATGTTTGTAAGAGATTACCCCATCCTGTCAATATCTGAGACCTGAGCAATTGTTATGGTAAGATTGAAAAAAAACTTAATGAAAGGCAGCAAAAAATAAAAAATTATCAAAATTTTTTCAAAAAATCCAACTTTGAAGTGCTATAACTTCGTCATTTATGATTGGATTTTAAACAATTGTCGTTTTTTTAAAACTAATTTTATTATCTTTAATTTTTGTTCCAGTTTATACATATCGGTTGACTAAAACCAGAAAAAATGGCGTTTTAGTAGACCTACCTTTTTCAAAACACTAAAATTGAAAATTTAGCTATATCTCAAAAAAACCGTTCTACTTTTTGACATATCTGAAAGCAGATTTGAATTCAGCGTGAAATTTATTTGCTTACTATTACACTTCAAAATTTTTAGTGAAATTTTATCATAACGATCAACTAATTAGAAGCCGGGATCAAAAAATTGCTGTATAGTGCTTAATTCCACACACTGAGCTGGGGCAGCGCCATTGACACAGCAGCTGTTCCTATTGGTGACACTTGGGGAGTTGATTGCATATCGATAGATAATCTAGCCTTTTAGCGGAAAACAGCTATATGTTGTGACAATAGCTAGACTATCTTTGACAGTGTCGCGGATAAGCTCATTCCTCATTTATCTCTTATGGGAGGTCATTTAAGAATGTCAGTGGAATAAGGCATACGATATTTCACTTTTAAGCTCATGTCGGCTTACTCCTAGATTAAAAAGATTGAAAGTATCTCGACTTTTTTCTGTGCACGATGTACTACAAAGGGGCCAACCACAATGTGAGCAGATTAGAGGTACTGAACATCCGGTGCCTCCAATAATATTACTAGTATTACTGATGCCACTAATATCCAAGAGCATGCCCTTAAGAAACCTTCCTTTTGTCCAAAACCAAAAAAAGTATTCATAAAAATATCGTCAAAATGTATTCATTATCGATATTTCGACAACACCCCATCTCAGAAGGTAAAAATGGTAATTGTATAGTTATTTTAATCTGTTATTATCGGAATAGCAGAGAATATGAATGCAAAAAATTTTATTGTGTACTGTTTCATCCCCAGAAGAAATCCTTCGTATCTCCTCCCAGAAGAAACGCTTTCTCTCCTTCAAGAAGTGTAGCAGAGTGACACATTTTTCCCGAAGGAAGATGAGAATGCGATAAATATGCGATATCGCCAGAGTGAAGCGACACCTACTGGAAGAATCGCATTCTTATCTTCTGCGATAAAAAATGTTTGCTGGGATATGCTTCCTACGACCAACACAAAACAATCAAACTAAGTCAATTTGCATGAACTTGGAACCTTAAATTTTACTTAAAAGCTAATAACTTCTATGTTCTTGAACGGATTTCAATGAATTATAGCAATAAAATAAAATTTACCCATTTTTCGTAGTGAAAATCGCACATAAAATCTTACCTTTTTTACAAAAAAAAATGATAAATTTAATGCAAAGTTGCCGATAAAAAACCTTTATAACGCCGAAGTCAAGCAATCGGATTAAGAAGTGGTGCATGAATGAACGATAGGCGTTCAATTACCTTCCTAGAAAGCATTACCGTTTCATTATGAATGAACTGGATAAAGGTCCTTTTTCAGAACTGAAAACTAGCTATTCCGCGATTTCTCGAAAACGGCCCCACTAAATAATATTTAAAACTGCATTTTTGACTCAGCGAAGGGATTTACACATGAAATGACTGTCAAATGGTCGGGATCGGAAATGCTGTAAACTAGTGTTATTATTATTATATGAATTCAGACAGATTTAGATTTAGTTTGGTCAAAATCGGATGACTATATCTTATTGCTTCCATATTAACAATCGGTCTGTAAATGGGTTTTATTTAGACATATTGATTGTTTTAGAAATTCGATATATTGAAACATTTGCAAGAGTATAAAAACTTCGGCAAAGACGAAGTTAGCTTGGCCTTCGTTTATACAATCCTTCGAAGCGAATCCTTCACACTGGAAATGTATATTACATCTGACAACGACAGTGCTCTCAATATCCATTGCCTTCTCTCAGTAGTTTCTGCACACGTCCCTCTTCAAGGTTCCCTAAGAAATGTGACTGCATGACACAGTGAAGCATGACTCCGGCAAGTATGTTCGGCCCCCAGGGTCTATTAAAACCTGAAATTGTGAGAGCGTGTTCAACGCTATTGTCTCATCGATTGCTTGCCCTCTCCCTTGCCTATAAAAACCAAATCAATCTTGCTACATTTTTACCGTTTTTTGTTGGAGTTACTGGGCAATTTAAACTATTCATTGAAATTGATTTAATCATCAATTCAAGAAAGACCAAAACCTAATGAGAAAACTGAGAAGTACATGCCAAAATCCCTACCATCAGGATTTGGCTGCAAGCATAATTTGTGCGTTTGTCAATGTGATGCTTAACAACAACAACAACAACAACAATGACTGCCACAATAAGCTTGACATCATCAGCTTTGGTGTGTTGTTACGTATTTGCTTATTCATGTGTGCAAATTATCAGCATTACCAACAACAGCAAAGCACAAACACAAAATCGCAGGGCAACGGGAACAACAGTCAACAATCAAGAACCAGCACAAAAAGTAGGCAACACACAGACTCACATACTAAAAAAAGACGAGAAAGCAAAAAAAGAAGAAGGGGCGACAGCTTTAAAGCAATCGAAGCCAGTCGAGTGCTAAATGTGCGCGTCCGCCCATTCTGGCACGCCCACATGCACCCGCACTTAAGGCGTGTAATTGCTCTGTGTGCAAAAGCAAAATGCCACAAAAGTCAAAGCCATCATTCGACGGCATATTCTCGTCGAAGTGAGCGACGCGACGCCATTGGGAAAAAAAAAACAAAAGGCTGGATAGGCGAGTTATGGGGTAGGGGAAACTTTCACTCAAACGGGGGACATATACGAACACTGAATGTCCTGGCGGAATGAGTTTTTGCTCCAAAATCAGAATTCATCTGATCTCGATGGACTGACTGACTGATTGATTGACAATGCCCGCAGAGTGGTAAACCAGAGATGCCCAGAATCCGCTTACGGAGCAGCAACAAATATGTTTTTTGGGAAAATCATTTTTAATTACTGAGATTAATAAAATAAATGCTTTTCCGATTTTCAAAAAATTCTAGTCAGTGGGCGTATTCAGCAGGTAATTCCGATTAGCGATTACTGATTTACGATTTGTGATTGCTGAGAAGTCTCTGCTGAATAACATTGATTGCTTAGGGTCAGGCATTTTCTGGCATTAGTACATTTGTTCAAAAATACATTCACACTAGAAAATGGTAGGCTTCAGTATTAAATACATTTGTCACTTTACATTTTATAAAATGGATACACGCGGAGAGAGTAAGTAAGCAATTGAAAAAAAAAAGAGATTTATATAAAGAAATAATCCTTTTAGCCTAGGATATCAAGTGGAGTCAAAGCGCAGGCAGGAAAACAGGCACAGTTTTTGGGAGCGGAAAAATAAAAAAGAAAACAATTTGGCGAAAAATCCTCAACCAAATGCAAGAGACTGGGCTGAATGGCTTTAACGTGGATAAGGTTGAGCTGATGTTTCGAAACCTAAAACACACTTATGACACCATCCGCCTTAAAAATAGAAGTTCTTTAGTGAAATGGAGGAAATCTTCGCCGAGGACCGAACATTCGCTGGCTGCCAAACCATTTCTTCATTTGTGACCGACGATGAAAACGAAGTACAGCATCGCAAATTATTAGATGTTGTAGAAGCAACTGTATCATTTCACGAAGTGACCACTGAGGAAGTTGCAGATCCGGGGTCTGTTGTTGTTGCGAAAACATAAATTCATGTGGTCAAAAGCGCATTGCTTATGAAAATTGGAACTAACCATCTGATGAATCAAAAAAAGCAAAGGCCAGTACTCAACGTGCACGTTACTACCTAACGAAAGCAATATTGGACGTTGAAAGAGAGCGAAACGAGCAGTTGCGTGGAATCAGAGGGGCCATGGAGAAATCCAATGAAATCCAAGCGCGCAAAAATGAGCTTTTTGAGCTTTACATTGAAGAATTTGCCAAGGCAAATAATAAAAAAGGATTTAATCAGAATTAAAGAAAAAAATTACAATATTAAAAACCAACAACAATTTTTATTAAAATATTTTCATAATTTTACAGCATTTCTTTAATAGCATCTCTTTTTATACTCTGTACCGAAGGTACATAGAGTATAATAAGTTTGTGCAAAAGTATGTAACAGAGAGAAGGAATCACTTCCGACCCTATAAAGTATATATATTCTTGATCAGCATCAACAGCCGAGTTGATATAGCCATGTCCGTCTGTCCGTCCGTCTGTCCGTCCGTCTGTCCGTCCGTATGAACAAACAGATCTCAGAGATGGTAAGAGATGGAGGATTGACATGTATGGGACAAATGCTTCTTATACTTGCAGGCAGATCAAGTTTATTTTCAATTTTTGCCACGCCCCCTCCCGCCCCCGCAATTTTGAAAAAACGTCATATCTCCCACAGTTTTGTAGATAGATGATTTGTACCTTCTACAGATAGTTAGTCATTAGCAATATGAATCAATTTGCCGAAGAAATGATAAAGATCGGATGAGCGGTTCTGAAGTTATGAGCAAATAAGTGAATCACTCCCCTCCAACCCCCTCCCACCCATGCACAACCAACGCACAATCTTAGATAGAGAGAGAGAGAGAGGAAGAGAGAGAGAGAGAGAGGGGGAGAGAAAGAAACTCAGAGATGAGCGCAGCAGCAGCTCTGCATTTATCTCTTACTCTAGGTACAGAGTATAAATATAGTCGGGCTTGACCGACTTTCTCACTTGTTTGATATGCCTCAGATGATCGTAAAAGGTGCTGCTCTAAACAATCATTTAATTCTGGTCCTTGGGAAGTTTCCTCACCTGGGCCAGCAGTATCGTTGTTCATTAGAATGAAATTGTGGAGCATGCTACAATCGCTTATTATGGATGTTGCTACTTCTGGCGATTGCACATCTCTAGATATTTCAATCTACGCAATTTTCCTTTAAGCAAAGCAAAAAAATTTAATGTTGAATCTAACTTGTGTTCTTGTTAGGTGTCCATTATCACGATATGGGGTTAATAAATAAATACCCAATGGGTAAGCGAAGTCTCCTAACGAATGCATTTGCCTTGGTATAAGCGAGTCAGTTTCGCTTTCAATTTTTGTACATAAAGGGCTCTACCGATGTACGAATGCATCGTGCATTCTTCCTGGCTGGCCGATGTTTACGTCTCAAAATCGGCATTCGTTGTTACATACGCCTTGAAGTACAAGTGAATGAACTTGCTTTCTATTGTAGTAATCTTTGGCGTTCCCCATCAATTGCCCCATTTGCTCCTGGAATTCCACGCGATTTTTGTTTAAATATTTGTGCTGTTAAAGCTTGCTGGGAGTCATTTGGCCAGTTCACATATTTGGGCATTAGCCTTGATCGAGTCCCCGTTATAAAGTAAAATATTTGGTGGCCAGAGCTTGTTGGAATGTTAAATAGATCACCAACGGACGAAAAAGATTCTTGTTTACTTAGTCGCCAAATTGAAAATATCATCTTCTTTGGTAAGGATACTTTTGCCATTGGTTCCTTCTCTGTAACTGCCGTTGTAGTTGCTATTACAGAGAGAAGTGCCTGGAAAACGGAAAGTTGATAGGACTCAATTATCTTGCAATGTGAATAGAACAAGTTTAAGTATATAAACGCACCTCGAAAGTTGTGCGTGACATCCTGAAATTTTGCTTGAATTGGTCCATTTTGAGCGAATGCGTTGTCTTTTGAGTTTTCGATTTCCCCAATAGGTGCTAAGAATTGGTGGCTCGCAGAGCAGATCAGCAATTATTCCCAAAGTCAGAGTCTTCATTCTCACAAAAAAAAACAGCGAAACTGAATTAAAGTTTTCATAATTCATTTTTGTGCACATTTTTTTTGCTTTTAGCGCTGACAGTTAGTCAGTTTACTTGCAGTTTTGTGTGAACAGTTGGCCGAGCAATCGGTAAACGGTCTCACCAATCGAACTTTTTTAGATTCCAGCTCAGCAAACATGATTGTTAAATTTACCAATCCCAATCGGCAATCAATGTATTCAGCAGGTAAAATCGGCAATCATTAATCACAAATCGTAAATCGAAATAACTTACTGAATACGCCCCCCAGTGTTTCATAGAGATGAAAATAGTCATAAATGCGCTCGATTTTTGATCATAAATGATACTTTTGTATTTTGAGAGAAAATGTTACCCTCAGGCGACTCTTTATAAAGAGACATTTCTATCCCGTTTTTTAAAATTTTGATTTTTTTCTTTGCACGCATCATTTTCGAGTCTTCCTTTATTATTTCAAATCACCTGTAAATCTTAGCATTTTCTCAGTTTATGACCAACAAAACCCAGCAAAGTTCCAATTTTGAAGAACCCCTCAGAAGGGCCACATCTGTAAAAAAGTCATTAAAATTTATTTCATTCCTCTGAAGACATCCCCTTTGCATAGCATCAAACCCAATGGCCCAGCTCACACTTCCATTCCATTTTACAGTGTAACCACAACAATAAAGAAACGTGCAGCCATTGATATAAATGGGCGACTCTTGATGATGTGAATCCAAAAGTGGGGCGGGGGGTAGCCAGACGAAAGAATTTATGATTCCATTTTTATTTTTCTTCTCCGGCCAACAGCCTCCGGGCCGTGTGAGGAATGGTAGACAAGCAAAGTCCTGTAAAAGTTGTCGCAAAGTATGAGAAATTGGCTGCACCTTGTCGCCCTCTGTCACGGTTCCTTCAAGCTCTGAAGTGTGCGTGTGACAGCCATTTGGGCTGTTCGATTATGCATGTATTTGTAGGTCCTTCGAGCTGGCCAATATTTTGGTTTATGTTATGAACCAATAAATGACAAGTTATGCCTTCTAATTAATACGGCTAAATATGCGCATGCCATATGAGGCTTCTGGCTGAAGCAGCTCCAGTTTAAACTTCTGAGCATGGCTTTGGGGAGCACCCGCATACATACATACATGTGGCCTGGCGTTTCATTTTTCAACTGTCAGGCCGAGGCCTGACAAAGTCAGTAGCATTTTTGGCTGTCCCATTTGGATGGAAGGGGTTAACTGACGGCGCCAGGGGCGTGAATACATACATAGAAATTAAAATGACATTAGGTCAGGCGAGCGTGAAAGACCTTGGCGAATTTGCTCTCCTTTTTTTTTTTTTTGGTAAAAGAAATCTCATTTTATCTGACACTGGACAGAGAATTTGCCCTCTGGGCATAAGTAAGCAAAAGTTTACAGTTTATAATAAATAACAAAATGATAAAAATCTGAACAAATGATCTATGTACTTTTGTGTTATGGAGAGAGGACTTAGTGTTGGGTCTGGAACAGAATGTCAAAATGCGGAAGCTGTGGCAAATTTTAAATTGTGAATGCTGTAGACGTTACTCAAATGTGAACTCTACTTTACACAAGGAAAGAAAATTAGAATTTTCCAGAGCTGAAAAGGAAGCGAAAGAGAAAGTTTCAGGTAACGAATACTATTTAAAAGTGGTATTCCTGAAAGCGATTTAGATTTAATTTAGATTTCATTAAAGAATATCTAAGTCAGTTGACGGAACGACCCTTAATACGGTAACTGGTTTTGTTCAGTACTTTTTGTGTACTAAACATAAGTACGGTACTTTGAGACCCCGGTTCATACATCGAAATCTGTTGGAAATTGTAGAAGTTATTAGCATTTATCTAAAAAATTTGCAATTTCAGTTTTATTGTTCAAGTGGTATTAAAAACGTCTATGGTCCATTTTGTTCTGCCGTAAGTGTGCACAGTTTACCAACAAAAGTCACCCATCATGGCCTCATCCCAAAATCCTTGATAGCGGCATTCCATTCTCTTCATATCCTGATGAAATCGTTCACCATGCTCTTTACTCTCATCGCCGAGGTTTTCAGGGAAGAAATCAATATGAGAATCCAAAAATTAAGTTCCAACGACATTTTTACAATGTTCATATAATGTTCAGCGTTTGAATACAATGAAAAGTTTAATATAATATATAAGGTTGTCCAAAAAAGTCTTGCGGAGCAGCTTATAGTGGATGATTCCCTGCCAATCCCACCAAACACACAGAAGTACCTTCCTGGCCGTCAAACCAGGCTTGGCCACCGTCTGGGCAGCCTCACCGCTTTTCGACCACGACCGTTTGCGCTTCACGTTGTCGTAAGTGACCCACTTTTCATCGCCAGTCACCATCCGCTTCAAAAACGGGTCGATTTTGTTGCGATTCATGCCGTATTTTCTCTTTATTTTGCTCCATGTTTGCGACGCTATAACTCACGAACGACTAAAAACAAACAACAATAAATCAAACACGTGTTAGCACGTGAAAAGAGCTTTCCGGAAAAAAGCTCTAGCACGTGAACCGATGCGACGAATACAACTAGAACTACGCGCTTGCAAAGACAAACTTGCGGAAATACCGCAAGACTTTTTTGACAACATTATATGTTGGCGCCAAACATGAAGTATAACTTGCCAGCCATGGGCCTATGTTTTAAATTTTTGGTTTACTTTATTCCGAGTACAAAAACAACCGTGACGTCAAAGTTAATTTGCTCACGCGCGCACCTCTAGTATAGACTAGTGCACGGCAGCGTTGCCAGTGCGGCTGAATATTTGCCCTAGCACAAAAATGCATATTTTTCAAAAACCCTCCACATGATTTTGATGAGGGTGGGTGCAAAAGATGCGGAATTAATTGCAGATTAATCCTGCATACCGCCTATAGGGCTACGTGAGCTCAAAATCGTGCTATATAGCTAGCGACGATTTAGGCAGACCGTATGTGGCCATTGAGTAGTAGACGGCAGCCTTGCCAGTGCGGCTGAATATTTGGCCTGAAATAAAAATGCATTTTTTTCAAAAACCCTCCACATGATTGCAAAAGATGCGGAACCAATTCAAATGATCGCATATCGATAGGAATATGAACTATTTCCAATACTGCGCTGGTTCCATTTCTGGCGCGGGCCGAATTCTTCTTGAATTAGTGCATTTAGTGTGTCTACAAAACATCACTTTTCTCCCAAAAATGTTGTCAAAGGCATGACAAATTCAGAGGTATACCGTGCATTGCGCTACGCGAGCTGTAAGTCGAGATATTTGTGAGCAATTGTAACCCATGCCAAACAGGTGCTTTTTGTATGGGCAGGCAAGCTAGGTGGTCTCACATAAATGAAGATATCTCGAAAACGCTCCACATGATTTTGATAAGTCTTTCACTGAAAAACAGCTAAAGCCATGGCGAATACGCTGGTATATCGTGCATTGCCCTACGCGAGCTGGGAATTGAGACAATTTTTCAACACTTGATTTTTAATATCCAAAAAGCTTTAATCCACCCCCGCCCAATAAAAACAATAGTTTACGTCTTTCTTAGCATTTCTGCATTTGCAGTTGTTCAATTATGTCTTTAATTAACGTAAAATTTTAAAAATAAAAATTGCCCTAGTGTTCCAGATTCCATCGTTCCCGATCGTCGCTATTTTGACGCACATTCATTTTAAATGAAAGAAATGAAGGCCAAAATGAAACAACAATTCGTATAAAGGAAATGACATCATTTTCTTCATTTTCTTCTTATTTCCAAAAATGAAGCTTCATTTTTTGGTGAAAATAGGCTTCATTTTATGTTTAAAGAAAAAAGAATATAGTTTTATCATCCTTTACCTCGAATCGACTTATTAATGAACACAAGGCGTCAGGCCTATCCACTTAGCCAATTCATATTTTGATTTACGATTAGCAAGATTCTTTACATACATTTACAACCCATCAACTCTTTACAATTTTACGATCGATTTGTATAAACATACCCCAGGGCATAAAAAATATTGTAGTTTTCTTTTTCTCTTGTGGTTTTTTGATGTGTCGTAAACTTTTGCATTTAACTATTTATCATGTTACGAGAACTAATAAGTACTCTAAAAATATGTTGAGAGTTTCACTAGACATAAAGTTCAAAACAAAGTTCAAGACATGGTTAAATAAAATCAATCGTAAAACTGTCAATTTATGGACTTAAAAGTTAGCCTGCCTGACATTCCTTTCCCCACAAAAATCTGTTACAGTTAGAAAACTAAGAAGTTAAGCTTTCGTTAAAAACAGTGCTGCAATGAGGTCTGTCATGTCTTTTAGGAGAAAATGACAAGAAATGCAATTGCTGACAGTTAGCTCAAAAGTTGCTAAGTTATATTGCCAAATATATTTAGCCATGCTTTTCTTAATTTTAAACTTGTTAGCAGTGAGCTTCCAAGAAGGGGCGTTGTGGCCGCAATTCATCGCTTCGCCCATTTGATTAATGTTTTATTTAGCACCGCTTTGTTGCTAATGGGCCGAAAGGAAAGAGAGCGAGAGAGAAATAAAGTCGAATAGGGTTCGGTTCAAAAATATGTTTCTACTAAATGTGTTCTAGAATCTATAAATTTATAGTTCTCGTAAATGAACTTATAGGTTTTTGTAAGTTTAAATATTCGTATATATAATATAGTGACTCGAAAAACGTTCTCACATTGTAAATTCAATCCCAATTTCTGCAACTGAATCTTGGGATTCAAGCTTATAAACGTGTTGTTGTTCAAAAAGGAACTAATAAATAAAAAGCATGAATGATTCTGCACCATATTCATCTTCTGCTGAAATTAAATCTTTCTAAGTAGCAAGAAAATAATGAAAAAGTGACAAATATCAAATCGGTAAACGACTTCATTGATTCTTTTCTGGGTATATAAAGATTGCTTTAAAATTCGAACGTATTAAAGCTTTGGAAAAACTATCATTGTACTCACAACTGACTTTTAAAGATTTAAAAAGATACCTAGCATGATCGGAGCGGTGTGATATGTATGTCAAGATCAGCCTTAAGCTCTGCCATGAGTACATCATTCAGTCACATGTGTGCGCGCGCCCTTAAAATTTTTAAGTAATTTTCAATTTAATGTTGTCCGAACTAGCGATAAAACAAAATTATTCCTGAACCCTGGTTCGAACCTGAACATTGGTTCATCGACCTTCTGAACCCGCTCCGTGGTTCAAACCCCGGAGTGAACCTCTTCCGATTTTTAGGAGGTTTGCAGCCCTGATAGAAACACTTTTGAACTGTTGTGATATCTGAGTGCTGTTGCAAAGCATTCTTATTTGAATGAAGTATTGTGCCGAAATAAAAATTTATGTCATCTGGAATCAGGCCTTTAGGGCCGATTTCACATCTTCTACATAGAGCTAGCTGTCACATAAACTAACAAATAACTGTGTAAAAACTGATGACTATCTGACACATAGCAGATTAGTGTGAGAACAGAAATCCGCCCTTAATCTCTAAAATATATAAATATTTTTTAAAGCGTTAATTCGTTTTACATTCTTTTAAAGGAATATCATAGCCACATTTTATATATTAATAGTTCGATATTTTGAGCCTAAACTTGATTAGAATCATATCAAAGCCGCCAATTTTTCTATTTTTATTTATTTTTTTTTTAAGCTTGGTATGGAGATACCCGCGAAATGCCCGCTGAAATGAAAAAGTCCATATAAAAATATGATTTCGCACGGATTTTGCAGGTTGCTGTTTCGTGAGTTGGTATGGAGTTCACGCGCGAAATTGTCATATCGATAACAGAGCGTTGCCACCCGACGGCAATGTGTCACGCGATAGTCACGCGATGAGAGATGATTTCGTAGGTGTGAAATATATGTAAAACATATTTTTCGTACTCATGGCGGTAGGCACCATATTTTCACATACAAGTGTTTTGGCGCGAAGTTTTAAAATGAAAAGGACAACTATACAAAAACATTAAAAAGGATGAACGACTTTTCATTGGAGGAGAAGATGGCCCTAGCTCATCCATGAAAAGCATTATGATAGCGGGTTGACAAAAATTATCTGGGAAAGTATAGATATTTATTGAGTATAATGATGCTATTCACAATTGATTGTTTTTGCTAGGAGATCAATGCAACGCGGTTTGGGCTTCGTTAAAGGACAGCGCCACCGTTCGCTGGCGGGGATCTTGACCCAGCACAAGAGGATTCAATTGTGGACGACGGCGATTCCGTATGTCGAACGGATGAGCCGCAGAACTTTTCAATGGTCAGACTGGGGACTTCTTTGTCGCCGCAAGTCGTGTCAACATCTTCTAATCTATGCCGTTGCATTATAAATACATAACATCGAGATGCTATGGCCAAAACAGTCGATTCAACCCTTTCCCTAGGAGCAAATTATTGAAAAATTACAATTAAAGGTCACGATGAACCTACAAACGATTTATTTACGTTTTACATCTGGCTCCACTTGGATCTTTACTGCAAGTAAGGTCCCTGAACACTTAGAAGCCTTCACTACCGTTTCTTAAGCTAAAGCTATTGTAGCAAATATTGCATCATTAAAAGCTACCATAACTATTCGCTGTTAATTAGTTTAAATTTTCCCGCCAAGTTAAATTTGAAAACAAAGCAACTATAGATGAGCGTCTTATTTCGCACTTGCTATCGACGACATAATATGCAGAGATTTCGCACACTTTTCGCAAGTATCTCCGTACCAAGCTTTAGATCAGTTTCGGTTTAAATCTCCTCTGCATATAGTACAGTAAATCAGCGGTGGGTTTGAGTTTGGGGCGTCGGAAATCTCATGGTGCCGCTAACTTCACAGCACAGACAAAATCACATACAAGCAAAGCGAGGTGTGACCGTTTCACATTTAGTGGTTTTCGTGACGTGTGATGACCCGTAAGACAGTTTAGTTAAGTTTATATAAGAACGAGAAAGGCAAAGCTAACTTCGTCTGTACCGAAGTTTTGATACACTTGAAATAGCTTGTCTCAACGGTTAGCGACTTCGACCAAACTTCGCAGATCAGCTTAAAAACATTACATATTACCCATGACCGTGTTTAAGAGCAGTAATATTGAGAACAAACCAGTTTTTCTTACTAAAATCCATTTTTCGAACGAACATTTGTATGACAGCTACAAGAAGTAGTCATCCGATCCGGTCGGTTCCGACATATTAGCAGCGTGCAGTAAAAAGAAGACTCTGTGCAAAGTTTCAGCTCGATAGCTCCAAAACTGAGGGACTAGTTCGCGTAGAAACAGACAGACGGACAGACGGACGGACAAAGCTTAATCGACTCAGCTCGTCATGCTGATCAAGAATATATATACTTTGTGTGGTCGGAGATGATTACTTCTATGCGTTGCACACTTCTGGGCAAAATTATAATACACTTTTCAAGTGTATAAAAAAGGAGTTCAATCACGCATGTGAAAGTTTTTCTTTGAATCACCCTGGCGTCCTCAGTCTCACAGTTTGTTAGCCACAAGTTAATTTTTGTTCTCCAATAGCATCAACATTTCATACATAATTGCTATGCATCTGTTGTGCATACCTCACATGCGAATTTGCATCGGGTGGCAACGCTGAGCCGGCGCTTTTGAAGTCATAAATTAGCAATTTTTTAGCAAGAAATAAATGTTTAACTGTACGAAGGGGCGGGCCAAGGGAGAGGTCAGTAAAATATGACTCTCTTTCTCTGTCACACTCAGTGAAGCAAGTCACACACTTCATTTGGCCTGCCCTCACCATTCCCTCGTGTAAGTAGGCCCTAGATGCTTGACAGTTACTTACCAACACTTGCATCAAGCTACCAGATGGCAACTCTGTCACATGTGGCAAAAGTTTGGTAAGTTTCTCGAATTTGTGGAGTTTACTTGAATCAAAAAAAAAAAAAAAACAGTCATGTCGGACAGTAAGTAGAGTGAGAAATTATATATAGTAAAAACCCACCCCTAGCACACGCCAATCTTTCGCAGATAACACTTTGATGTTGAGGGAATTCCGTCCGTCCTTCACCAGCGCCGAACAGATTTATCGCACTCTACGATTTTGCCTGCGTTATTTGAACGATGATTCCAAATCTCTGGATGGAGTGCTGAATACTTTGGAGACGATCAACTTTGTGCCTTTGCTGTGCCATCGCCATTTGGATGCCATTGAGATGGAAAGGCTGATACCTCTGCTGACAACACGCTTGAAAAGTCTGCGCCTACATATGATCGACATACCCGACCTGTTGAAATTGTGTCTGCGCATGGGTGTGTCCAAGATGCCCCTGATTAAGTGCTGCATGATTCTGTCCAATGGGTACTCTAGCAATTTGGACGAGTTAGATGATGATGACAGTCAACTGGAGTTGCTGGGCCAACTGCTGCCAGGTTTGGAAATTTTGCAATTACATGCCCCAGTTGCCGGACATTTTCCTTGCTTAAAGCAGGTGCACACACTGCACCTAAACCGAGGCATCACCCAGCTGGCCCTGGAGGAGCTGTTCCAGCATTGTCCGCAAGTGGAGAACATTGAGTTAAGGGATGACAGCAAGGATAACCTGGCCCTGGACCTAACGGGCATAGATCAGTGTCAAGAGCTCAGGAAAGTAATGCTGCCACTGCAGTTGAAAACACCGCTGGCGGTGTGCCAATTGATGCAGCTGACGCATCTATCGCTGCAGCGCCAAAAAACCTGGGTGGGTCTCAACTGGTTGACCAGCCTGGTGCAAATCATACAGGCCAAGCGATTTGAGCTGCATAGTTTCACCTTTAATGGAGCCTGCTTGGACACACCATTGAATCTTTGCGAGCTGCAGTTGACCGAGTGCACCGCTTTGACTCAGGTACGCCTAAGCAACTGCACCATGGCCGAGAGCTCGTCCCGTTCCCTGCCGCTGAGCTGTCAACGTCTAAGCTTTCGCCGTTGCAGCATTAGTAAAGTCCATTTTTATCTTCGGTCACATCCTCTGATGCAGTTGCTTGAGCTCTTCAATTGCGAACTACACGCCGAAGGAGCTCCCAAATATGTACTCCGGCGTTTGCTGTCTCTGCGCAAAAGTCAGGCCTCCTTTGATCCACTCCATATTCGATACAGCCAATCTGAGAAATTGCGCTCCGAACGAAATGCCTGGGATGTGGGTGAGACTGAAGCAAATTCACGCTGGCTGCAAGTTGAGGAACTAGAAGCTTCAGAGGCGGAGACCTGGAAACAGCCGTTGGGCACAATCACCATGATATTTGGCAATGCGGTGAATCATATGCCGGATTTGGAACAGCCAGCGGAGAGTCTACCATTAGCTCAGGACCTGCTCAAAGAAATGGAGGGCTGGGAATTTGAAAGATTGTATGAAGTAGCTGATGGTTAGGTATAAGTACTGAACTGAGTTACTGAAATTAATGAATTATTTTTTTTTATGCTTGTGTAGAATCTCTCTTTGAATTGGATTAAAATAATGTTCCATTTCTCTCACAATTTGTTCAACGATTTTGTATATCAATAACTTTTTGCATTAAAAATGGAAAATTCTTGCTGGGCAAACTGACTATTCTACATTTTGAAGAACTTCCAAAGGAGAGGAGGTTCATAAGATGCGCTGAAACCGCTTATCGGAAATTTCCTTCTTTTGCGTTTTAAAGCAAAAAGTTATACTGAAAAGTGTTCTGTCTTCCTGGGCTTGAAATCAATCTAATTAGTAATTACACAGAAATTTTTGATATCATGTAGACTTGTTAATCAAAGATTTGCTACTCTGTTTTCGAATTTATTTTCGTGATATTCAGATAAGATAAATTTTTAGTTTGGTACGATATTTCACTTGAATAGAAACAATTTTATACAGCTTTGAAATCTGAATACGTTTGAAAAGGCATCTTATTTGTATGAAATTGTTTCTATTCATGTGAAATATCGTTCCAAACTAAAAATTTATCTCATCTGAGTATAGGCCTTTAATACTTAACAAAACATTTTCAAAGTCAATTAATTCATATTATGTACGGATTTTTCACTTTGATTGAAGGTTGTTTTCATGATCAGTTTTTATACCCTTGGAGAGGGATATATTAAAATTGTCCAGCATGTTTGTAACGCACAAAACTGCATCTCCGACCACATAAAGTATATATATTCTTGATCAGCATGACGCGCTGCGTTAATATAGCCATGTCCGTCCGTCTGTCCGTCCGTCTGTTTCTATGCTATCTCCTCCGTCAGTTTTAAAGCTATCGTAACCAAACTTTGCACGAAGTCTTTTGGTACAAATACGCTGCACATTTGTCGACCGCCCGGTTATATTTTTTTTTTTTTTTTTTTTTTTTTTTTTTTTTTTTTTTTTTTTTTTTTTTTTTTTTTTGGCTTAATCCCGAAACGAATTTCGGTTCCGGTTCCGGTACCGGTACGTCCCATGAAATGAATGTTTCGGTAAAGAATGTTTCGGTTAAAGGTTCTATTTCGGTTTTCATTTAATTTCGGTTTTCGGTTTCGATACGGTACCCGGATTTTTGTTTCGGTATACCGGTACGTACCGATATAAGTAATACTTATTTTTAATACTGAAAAAATTAACTTCTGAGATAAATCTAAATCATTTTATTCCCGTTTAATAAAACGAATCAAAATTCAACAAAAAATGAATGGTTTTACATTTAAAGTAAAACTATATAGACTTCATATTTCGTATTTCTTTACGTAGTAAACATGTATGATCTAATAATTGCATTATATGCTCATAAATATTATATTATGTATTATAAGTTTTCGAATTTTATACGTCCACTATATAGAATTCTTGTGATTTGCTCCCAGTAACATAATTGCAGTCAATGTGGTTGAGTCCATGCAACTTCTTAGCGGATTTATTATAAATTTTACGCCAGAGAATAGGCGCTCCTCGCTAAGCTGCGTAGCTGGAACAGAAAAAACAACTTTTGAAATCTCATACAATTCTGGGAACTTTGTGGAGGATTCTGACCACCAGTTAAGAATGTTTTCATGGTTTCGAACACGTTTAAGTGCGAGAAAAGTGTTAGTGGAATCCAGTAGCTTATTTGTTGACACAATTGATGTATTATTATTACCAAGAATCTTTTCCTGCAAAATCACATATGCCTCAACTTCGTCGGCGCAATCAGATGAACCATAATTTGAACTGCATTCATCATTAAGGAGTGATTGATCAGCAAACGACGAAATTTTTTTTTAGAAATATTTAGTAAAAGATCGATACAAGTATTTTTTGCTCAGTACTTAGCGTTACGTTATACCTAGGGTCCAAAAATATGCCACATAAAAAAGGATTGTTTTCAAAAAGGATTTCTCTAGCTTTTCTATTTCGTATCATTTATTAACTAGCCTTTTGCTACCATTTTACCATACTAGTGTGAAGTATTAGGTTTAAGAGTACTTGGCAGTGTCTTTAGTCCTATCGATAATGTATAAGTGTTTTAATGTAAGATTTAATGAGAAAATGTGGAAATTTGGTGTAGATGGTGTTCTGCTAGAGTCGCGGTGAGTTGAGGTCCTTGGGTAAGACTCTCTTTAACCTTCTCCTTTGAAGTACTCCTTGGATTCTGCGTTTTCTTAGTAATCTTTTAGCCATATGTATGCACATATTTTAGTTTGCTGCCAAAAACAAATCAATCATAGTAAGTTAAGCGCCCTTTACAATATGCGAGATTTTCTTGCAAGTGTCATTTTACATAGGGGTGCTTAAATTTTATGACTCCTAAAAAAAAGTTGCAAGAAAATATGGCATCGTGTAAAGGACGTGTTATGATTGTTTTTTTTTGCATTACAAACGTCTGACTAAAACTGCGATGCGCTCAGCAAAGGTAAAAAAAACCGAAACCGTACCGGTACCAACGTTTCGGTTTCGTTCCGGTTATATCGGTTCCAATAATAACGGTAAACGGTTTTCGGTTCCCAACAAAAAATTTGTTTCGATTCCGGTTCCGGTTCCGGTACGCGATTTGAAACGGTTTATTTCGGTTAACGGTTCCGGTTTCGGTTCCGGTATTATGCCCTCCATTTACCAAAACCAAAAAGGAAATGTCAGAGATAGTTCCAATGGATCCAATTTCCATTTTTGTGTTTTATTTGTAATTTAAAAGAAAACTTCTTAATCAGCAACAACAGCCTAGTCGATATAGCCATATCCATATCTGTCTGTCCGTATGAACGAAGAGATCTCACAGATGGTAACAGATAGATCAGGATTACCCAAGAAGAGAGAGCGAAAATGTGAGAGACACCTCTCATGACTTCGGCGAGTATGTTCTTGCCCCAGGGGCTCAACGCCAAGGCATACTAAACAAGGTAGGCTCAATCGCTCGCTCAGAACTCCGTATATTTGTGTCAAAGAGAGCGACAGCGAGAGAGTAATATATTTCAATAGAAAGCCTACTAAGCTACAAAGTAAAACACAAAAAATTCGTTCGCGAAGATGCTTTGCTTACAACAGTTGCTTACAGACTGAAATTTATCAAGTTGTCAAGAGAAGAGAGAGAGTGTGAGTGAGCCTACCTTGTTTAGTATACCTTGCTCAACGCCAAAATAAGCATGAGTGTTTAGCCTGTGTTAAATACATCCAATTTCATAGACTACTTTGAAGTAAAATTAACACATCTCTAGAATTAAGTTTCATTGCTGGCCAGCCAGCATCTTTGTGCTGTAATTACCCCCGGCTGACACTGCACTTGGAATTGGTTAACCTGACTTGCTCTGAACACGCTTGCCTCGCTGACCCTTTCTTAATTAGGTGGCCGCCACTCACACAAACACATTCATATGCCTCCCCCCCCCCCCCCCACTCACATCAAGTTACTGAGCAAAAGGCACCAAAATTAAGCGGACCAGAGATGGCCTAATTAAGGGGCAAACATGCGCCAATCTGGACAGGCTACACATACAGACACATACATCTGTATGTACAATGTACATACATATGGAGTAAGCATGTAATTTGTTTGCGCGATTTCTCATATTATTAATTACATGTGGCATAAACATAAATTTCGCTAATGTCGTTGCCTCTGACCATTTTAGGTAATTTATATGCCCTTTGATAAAGGGAAAAATAACAAATACAAGTGGAATCCTTTGAGATTAGGGGGTTGACCAGAGGCAGTTGGTACAAAAGCAAACAGACGGTTAAATAAGTTAGTATATATTTCCTTATTCTAAATTTTAATAATGCAGCATCCGCTGGTTAAGCTTTACATTTTAATCCCTGAACTCAATTAAATGGGAAATGCTGAACTTGGTTTTAATTCCTTGGGATTCACGAATTGTTGTTGTACATTTTCCAAACGATATAATCCATGTTTCATAGGCAAGGCGAAATGCTTTTTGGCCTTTTTCAACTTTGCACTCGAATGAATACGAAATTCATGCGAAACTCTGTGACGTCCCATATGATGATAAACTTTCCCCCTCACAATTCGCTGGTTTGTCCTTCCAGGCCCCACAAAAAGTTTTCACTAATCATTGCTCAGTCATTGCGTTTGAATTTTAAATTTATGGCCCTGACAATGGAGGCAACACAACAACAGCCACCAACTAACATTAAAGACCTTTTTTTTAATAGTTTAAATGTTGTTCGAAAAATACGCAACAGAAAACCTCAAAAACCAAAATCAGTTTATGTGGTTAACTGAACAGTAACACTAATTACCACAGCTAAAATGCTGTTGCTTTCTCATCACAGTTGTTGTTTTTGCTGCTTTATCAACTTTTGTGTGCAAATAGTTTTTAATTACATAGATATGCTGGCCATAACAATAAATGGCAATAAAAACTTGCATAAAGTGAATTAAAATTAAGCATGAAACAAGTTGATACCCAGTAGTTGAACCGTTTGCATTTCCTAGTAGGGTGGTCGATAGGTCTTAAAAGATCCATATCGATAGTATCAAAAATCTAAATTTTTAATAACGATTTGTGATATATCGAGTCCAAAAATATTGAACTCAAAGAACGTCTCCACCATAGTATGTGACTAAAGGTCCACACAGAAAAAAAAGATAACGATATTTAGTATCACACGGGTATTTTGAGTAACAAATCGGCCTTCATCCGAAAAAAATCAAGATGATATAACTGCGTCCATATGTTTTATACTCATTATATTATCAATATCGATAATATCAAAAATCCAAAATTGCAGTATCGATATTTGATATATCGCCTTCAAAAAACATCGATATATCGATATTATCGTTATTTTCTAAAGCTTAAGAAAACTGAAAAGCTTTCAAGGAACGTCTTCACCATAAAACTGCTAGTGACGATTTTTAGAGACCGTTATATATAATCTATATATAATCTAATCTTTAGTCCAATAGTTTTCTGAAACTACACTACATTTTTATACCCTTGCTAAGGGTATTATAATTTTGCCCAGAAGTTTGCAACGCATAGAAATATTCATTTCCGACCCTATAAAGTATATATGGGCATTTCCACCAAAAGGTCAACCTGGACCAAAAAACTAGAAGTTGTTAAAAAAAACTATATTATATCGAACTTTCACAGGGAAGCAATCAAATTAAGCTTGTGTAAGCTAATCTTACATTTACTAATATCCCAATTGGATTTATTCGGGTTCACGGTCGTGCTAGCGCAATTTTTCTCTTTTTCTATTAAATTTGCTTAATTTTTGGAAAAATAAGTGACCATAGATTACATGTAATTTCGCTGTCTAAAATCTCTCTGATGGTACAAAGGGGTATACATGAATACATAAGAAACCATGACAAACTATGGCAATGCAATTAACTGTAAGTTTTTGCTTCGCATTATAGCAGAAACCACATAAACATAATGATGGAATAAACTGTCCCGTGCGACATGTCCCGTGCGAAAATGCTTAAGCTTAAATTTTTAAAAAACTGTAAATTATTTTTGGGTGAAATTAAAACCATTTTAAAGGGACATCAATGCACTACATTCTAAAATTTATCGCATTAATAAATTGCCTCAGGATTCGATGAAATCGGCATTTGAATGGTTTCCCGCGAAAACCACTTCTATTTTTGTCCCGTGCGAATGTCATATTTTTTCGCGATTATCTTGAAAACAAAAATTTTTCAAAAATCAAACTTTCCACCAATTGAAGGGCTATTGAAGAGCTATAAGTTAAGCCTATTGTGAAAACAAAAATCCGCTTCGATTTGCCTTTTTTTTAAATTTAAATACATACGATTGTCCCGTTCGACGTCATGGAAATGCCCATATATTCTTGATCAGGGTGACGAGCTGAGTCGATTTAGCTTTGTCCGTCCGTCTGTCTATCCGTCTGTCTGTCTGTTTCTACGCGAACTATTTGTTCCACACTGCTAATACAGGGTTGCCCATATTCGACGGACCCATCTGGCAACGCCATAACTTTTGACAGAGATGTCAGATCGCTTAATGACATACCGCGTTTGAAGCGTCAGTCCAAGCAGATTTTTACCATGGAACAATACACGCCACGCGAGCGCTCTGAAATAGTTGAAATTTACATTCAACAGAACAAGTCAATTGTGAAAACTCAACGTGCTTTTAAAAAATTAAAAAATGTGAAAAGTGCGCCTTCTAAGAACACCATTAAGCGTTTATACGAAAAATTTTCGACTGGTGAGGCTCTTTCTAATCCGAAGAGGCCAAATAAAAGTCGACCAAGGCGATCGGCCGAGAATATCGCTGCCGTACGAGCCAGTGTTGAGAGGTCCCCAAGAACATCCCAAAACGCCGTTCTCAGCAGTTGGGCATGGCTCGGTCCACTTTACAACGGATTATTCGCGTTGATTTGCATTTGTTCCCGTACAAAATTCAATTGACGCAAAGATTGTTGCCTGCGGACAAGCCTCGTCGATTGGAATGGGCCCAAAGAGTCATCGAAATGGCCGAAGATGACGAGCAATTTTGGAACAAAATTATCATGTCCGATGAAGCCCATTTCTCATTGAATGGGACCGTAAATAAGCAAAATTGCCGTATTTACGCCACTGAAAATCCTCAGGAGATTCAAGAAGTGCCTCTTCATGACGAAAAAGTCACAGTTTGGTGCGGCGTTAGTGCGAAAACGGTCATTGGGCCGTTTTTCTTCCAAAATGAAAATGGCCATGCTGTTACCATCAACCAGGAGCGTTATCGCGACATGATGACCAATTTTGTGATGCCAATTATTCGTCGAAAGCGTATGAGGCAGTTCTGGTTTCAACAAGACGGCGCTCCACCGCACACAAGTCGCATAACAATCGATTTTCTGAAGAAATTGTTTCCGGGCCGTTTGATGTCGAAAAGTGGTGATTTGGACTGGCCACCGCGTTCGCCCGATTTGACGCCGCCTGACTTCTTCTTGTGGGGATATTTGAAGTCAAAGGTTTACGTTAACAAGCCAAGGACCGTAGAAGAGCTCAAGGACAACATTCGTGAAGAAATAGCCGCTATTCCGGCCGAAATGTTGGCGAAATCGATGGAAAATGCTGCAAAAAGGGCACAATACGCCATCAACGCCAGAGGCGGCCATTTGAGAGATATCATATTCAAAAATTGATGTAAACAAATCTACTTGGAACAAATTAAATGATTAAGATTGCCAACCGCCAAATTTTTATTTTTTTCTTTGATTTTTTTAAAAAAAAAATGGGTCCGTCGAATATGGGCCTGTATGTCGGAACGGACCGGATCAGATGACTACATTCTATAGCTATAATCGCATTCGAAGTTTCGTCTTCTGTTTTCGATGAAACAAAAATTATTTTAAACGATCCAGCGATCAGCCTACTGAAGATTCATTCGGGAGGAATGATGAAACGGTAGCGTATAGGCAACCAGCTCATTTTTTGGTGTACAATAATGCATAAGTTGTTTTCAGTTGTGAACAAACACAACTTTTTCGGACCTAGAGCCACTAGTTAAAAATTAGAAAGGTCGCCAGATAAATACCAACTTTATTGAATATAACTTAAATGCCAACAATTATGTTGAGTTGAAAAGCGCGATGCACAGCCAGCCACGGCGCGGGCCAGCCAGACTCTCTCTTAAGCGCGCGTTAGGGATGGTGCACGGTTGTCGTGCTGCTGATGCGATATCCACACGATATCGCATAGCAATCGCATTCTCATCACCCTTTGGTAGATGGCAAAATAACGCGTTACTCAGTACTCAGAACTCAGCAGTATGAAGGAAATAATCCCATACAATCTGCATTACTTTGCCACGTGCATGGCCGCTTTGTAAACGGGCTGCCTACAACCTGCATTACTAGGTATTAAGGATGTATGCCAGAGCCGAACTTCGCATTACGAATGCGTACATTATTTTTAAAATTGTAATGCAGAATGTTCGCAGTCTGTTTGTTTTCGATTACTATCTCTCCAACGAAAATCAGCGATTGTAGTGCCTTACATTTTCGACAGTCGTAATGCATATTTTCGACAGAACATTAGCTCTGCGCCGCTGGACTGACGTCTTAGACGACTGCGCCACGCCGCGCGTCTGGATCGAGGCAACTAAGGGGTTGCTTGTATTGAATCTATTTGAAAGCATTATCCCATAAATACCTGCTTGTAATTCTCAAGTTTTTATTTATCACTCTGCCCATATAAATAGGGCAATAGAAAGTCATGCCACATATCTTTAAATATGAAATGGACTCAGACAGACGCTGTACATAAAATGACAGACAGACAGCTAGAGAGACAGGAAGAAAACCCCGTATGGACAAACAGTTAAGAGACAAATCCAAAAATATAAATAAAAGACCCAAAGCTTTAAAAACCCTCGTTTACAATACAGAATTTTTAGGTTAACTTAAGGCTATTTTTTTAAATTTAGGGCGGGTTTCTTAAATATAGAAAAATAATTTTCCCGAGTGTATTACCCATACCGAAAAGATGGGTTTGGAACAGATTTAGATTCAGCTATTTGTCCTAGTTATTGCCAGTTAAAGGACATTGAGAAAACCCCTTAGAAATCAGACTGAACCACATGTATCATTGACTGCCTATTGGCATTCCCAAGCCATTATTTTGGACATTGGCTTTGTGTGTATCTCTTGCACTTTGGTTATTTGAGTCCTCAATTATTTTACGGAATACTTGAATCTCAGTATCCCTTTGGCTGGAAACGATAACAAGTGCCATTTGTAAAATTCTAAGCCAAGTGACAGGTCAGTTCAACTTCTTGCTTCTTGCTTCCAGCTAACCTCATGGAGGTGGATACTTTGTGGTTACGTCTGCTGTCAAGGGCCGAGGATCTGGGTGATGAGTTGGTTCGCCGCAGTCGACCGGTTTTACCCACTTTGGCACGTGTCTGCCTGATAGCCACCTTCTTTGAGGACGCAGTGCGCATGTGGTGCCAGTGGATGGAACAGCGTACTTATCTCCAGGTGCATATGAACTGCTCACCGGGCTGGGCCTTGGTGTTGGTGCTGGTCAATCTGGTGGGTCAGTTGGTGGGCTCTGCTTTGGTTGTGCTGCGCCTGTGGGTGAATGCGGCGGTGACGTTGCTGGCAGGTTTGGTTCTGCTGCAAATCCATGTCTATGCGGTGCCCTGGCAATTGCAGTGGTTGCTGCGCAACTTCTCCTTGCTGGGCGGCCTCTTGCTGTTGCATGTGGAGGCCAAGGAATTGGCGGCAGGAGTTTACGGAGCGGGCGGTGCCGGACTGCCGCAGTTGGTGAATCGAAGACCGCAGCAGCTTATGCAACTAACTGGAAGGATTTTGTTGGCCTGCATGTATCTGACACTGCTGCAACTGTACTTGGGCATTGGTGCCGTGGTTTTGAATGCTTTGGGCCTGACTTTGATGGCTCTGATTGTGCTCGGTTATCGCACCAGATTGGCCGCCCTGTTGCTGGCTTTGGTTTTGGGTATTTGGAATGTGGCTACAAATTCCTGGTGGTGGGCCGCAGGTTCGGAAAGGGATTATCTCAAGTACAACTGTTTCCACACGCTCTCGGTGGTGGGCGGATTGTTAATGGTTGTGGTTCTGGGACCAGGTGAAGTCTCCCTGGAGCAATACAAGAAGCAGTGGTAGCAGCGGATCATTCTGTGTTGAATCTGAAATAAAATGAAATTTCCATGTTCCATCCAATCAACTTTTTAGCTGGCGGCCACATTGCTTTTTATTAGTGCATAAAAAACCCACAGATGGGCTCGCGCCTCCCACATTGTCTCTAGCCCCGCAATCTCTCGCAGATTGCCTACTGCTACTTGGCGGATGCCTTTGCCTTTTCCGCCCCGGGCTACAAAATTTACGCGCCGCATAACAAATAACAACTAAGTATTTATTATGTAAATAATATTATGCCAAATGCGGACACACACAAAGGAACTGTGCGGAGTTGCGTTTAAGTTTACATTTTTATTAAATGCTTCGCCTGACAACTATTCTGCTAAAATAGTTTTGCCAGCTTCCTTGCAGTTGGCCAGCTGCTGTTGATGCTTCGGGCAGCAAAGTAGCTGACGTTATTGTTTTAAAATTATTTCAACTTTTAGACAGAGTTGAGTTTTGAGTTGTTACTGAAATACCAGAGGACCCAGGGACCACTTTGGGTTGGGATATCTACGAGCTTATGTGTTTTGTGTGTGGGGGGAGTGGCAGAGACTTGACTTCTTCCATTCTTTCTAAAGTTAAGATTTTCCTTATCAGTTCAATAAGTCGAATTGTATTTTTATAACCTTGCAAAGGCCAGAAGTTTGCAACGCATAGAAATATTTATTATAGACCACATAAACTATATTTATTCTTGATTGGGGCGACGAGCTGAGTCAATTGAGCTTTGTTTTTCCGTCCGTCTGTCTGTTTCTACTGGTAACTGGAAAGTATAAAGGCGCTTCCATTAAAAACAGAAAAGTTTTTCCCACTAAAACTATTGACCGATGGCAGCTATATGTTATAGTCACCCGATTTGGACCAAACTTGACAGAATTGTGTGGTAGCATATAATATTGATCTGTACTAAGTTTGGGAGCCATAGCATTGAAAACGAAAAAGTTCTCCTTACTAACACTTGTATTAAGACCTTTTTTTTGTATGACAGCTTTACTCATAGTTATCGATATCGCAAAAAGATCGTGGAATTATGTTAAAGCATAAAAAACTTATAAATAAGAGTTGTGGGGAACTTTGCGTTGAAATCAAAAAGTTTTTCTCCCTAGAACTAGTTTTTCAACAGATCGTTCCTATGGCAGCTATATGCTATAATCGTCCAATCCAGCCGGTTCCGATAAATGTGTAGCGTATTTATACCAAAAGACTTCGTGCAAAGTTTGGTTAACATAGCTTGAAAACTAAAGGAGGAGATAGCAGAGAAACAAACGGACAACTCAGCTCGTCATTCCGATCAACAATGTACATTATATTGTTAGACTAGCAAATAACCCGACGCGCTTCGCCGCGCCTTCAATAGTACAGAACCAAACAATATTAAATATAATAAAACACCGTAGAACCCAGAAATCGAAATTTTCTGATGGGATTTCCCTCCAACTCTCACTGCCATCCCTCCCACGTCCCACCCACTCTACACCCATTTCCCACCCACCCACTTCCTTCCAGTTCCTCACCCCACACTTCCCCACCCACACTCCCCCCCACATGCCCCACACTTCCCCTCACACACCACTTCCCACCCACTTCCCGCCACATTCCACCCACTTCACAACCACTTACACTCACCACTTCCAAAACAACTAACCACCCATATCCCATTCACTTTCCAGTGGCCCGGTTTATCACTCGGAAAATGAGAATTCTCATTTTGACCTTACAAACCTAGTTTCATGTCAATCGGATGAAAAATAGTTATTTTGCATGTAGAATTTTCCGTGCATTTTCACGCCTGGGAGCGGATTTTCCGACCTTGAAAAATGACATTTTTAATTATTTCGAATTCTGTCCTTACAAACCGAGTTTCAAGCCAATCGGATGAAACATAATTTTTTGCATGCAGAATTTTTCGGCAATTTTCCTCGTGGGCGAATTTTCTAAAATCGGGAAAACACGTGTCGAATTATTTCGCGTACTATGCTTACAAACCAAGTTTCAAGTTAATCGGATGAAAAATAACTTTTCCCCATACAAACTTTTCCGACGCTTTTCCGACTTTTCCAGGTGGAATTTTCCAAAACCCCGTCTTAGTACGCACGTTCACCACTAATAGAAACTCTTGTCCAAATTTCAGCCCTTTATCTCTTACCGTTTGGGCTGTGCGATGATTGCCAATCAGTCAGTGAATCAGGGCACTCTCTTATCTTTTTATGAGTTTATATTGTATATTTCATCATGAGCCCAATAGCTTATTGGAGAGCTAGTGCGGATGAATTGTTCGTGCTGTCTAAATAGTGCATTTCCATACTTAACTCTCTTGGCCTCAGCTTAGGCAAGCGCTTAAGTTGTTTATATGTAAATAGCGAAAAGTCTTCGGCCCCTGGGGGTATCAGGTGACAATCGCTGACTTACAGACACCCGAAGCAGAATGACTGGAGAACATATTAGGCGGGTTCTCTTAACGCACGTTTTTAAAACACGTTTTAATTGCCTTTCAAATACGAAGTAATGTGCCCAACTAAATTTGTATTTCTTTTGCGTACACGCTTTCAAGGTTTGAAGAAAAAGAAACTCTGACTATTAATGTAATTTGAGAAAATGTACAGTGTAATTTCAGAAAACTATTGGAAACTGTAGAAAAGATTAGATATAACGTCCTCTAAAAATCGTCACTAGCAGTTTTATAGTAAAGACGTTCCCTTTAAAGTTTTCTTAAGTTTTAGAAAATAACGATAATATCGATATATCAATTTGAAGGCGATAATCAAATGGCTTTGTGATATTATCGAAATTGATATTATCAGCGATAAAAAATGTTTGCTGGGCATGTGGGTGTTTGCGTGTGTGTATGTGTGCGTTTGTGTATGCCTGTGTGTTTTTAAGTGTGTCTCAATTGTACAAGGTATTTCGGAGTCGGACCACTCGACAGCACCGCTCTTACTTGTTGATATTGCAATACTTGAAGGAAGTGTATCTGAGGAGTCAATCGATCTGTGAATCACGTCAATCGAGGGATTCACTCCGGGGTTCGAACCCGTGAATCTTTTTAGGTTCGGGTTCACGGAGTGCGCTCAGAAGGTCGCTGAACCTAGGCTCAGGTTCGAACCGGGGTTCAGGAATAATTTTGTTCAGAAAACAAATACGCAAATTGAAACAAGCCAAAGTTTAGAGGCTAATACAATATTTGGACTTGGATCATCGAACGTTTTAGCAGGCTCCAGGTCAATAAGTTGGAAACAAAATTTACGCTGCTCAATAGAGCGAGACGGGCATATTCGCAACTGCACTCAGAGAGCGTAAGTGAGAGCAAACAGCTGACTAATTTCTGACAGCAACGGAGTCGACTGCGCAACCGTCCTTTATTCTAAATTTATGTTTGTTCGTAACACACACACTCAAGAACCTCGAGGTTTTATCATCAGCAGCCTTTGCCTATCTTCTTCCCATGCCAGCATTGCTATTACTGTTGGGGAATTCAAACGAATATATGAGTAGAAAAAGTGAGCTAGATTAAAACTTGAGTTGCCGGAACAGGTAATACAACAAATGCAACATTATGAAGTTCTTTACCTAGATCGTTTTTCATAAGCAGTTTTTAGTCCAAGGCTTAAAAATTGTGGGAAATGACAAACTTGACATTTAAAGCAGCTTTAAAAAATGTAATAGAACATCGTTTTTGAACCGTACCCTATTCAACTATTTTTTTTGCTCCGGTTCAGGTCAGAAGTTTTGCCAAGAGAGCGAGAGAGAGTGAGCACGAAATCGCTCGGTCGCCGAAACGACATGCGCAAATCGCTTACCATAGCAAATGTTTTGTAAATGTCGTAGGCTGTCATACGACAACGCTTGCAAAGGCAATCTTACGTTAAGCTTGGTTTGCAAACCGCTTGCTAAATTGCTATCTGGGTTAGAACCATTTCTCATTTCTTTAAAGCTTTGTGCCAATTAGAATGTCAATTCTTAAATTTTCGGATATTACGGCAACTTTTTTTCAGGTTCATCTTAACATATTTTTCATAATAACATATTTTCTTATGTATGTATCTCATTTTAAGTTTGATTATTATGCAAAAAAATCCCGAATCGTGCTTAATTATTCAAAACGATTTTGAAATCAAAAATTTAGCGATTTTAAACAACGGTCTTGAATCAAGAAATTTTGTACTCTATATTTTTGAAGTAATGAAACTGGAAGTTCTTTACTGAAGTATCAATTTTTTTTAATTTTTTCTCAGTTAAAGACACTGACTGATCAGTCTTCACCCGTATGTGCAGCAAGCTTAACGTATTTGATTTTTTTGGTTAGGCCCATTTATGCACAGATGAATTTTCCAACCATTAAACTGCAATTGGTCTAATATGCGGTTCTTGTGTCCTTTATATTTCTCTACTAATGGAGAAGTTGTTTATTTTTAATTAATAAGCACAAACTAATTTATTTCAATCCGCCTTGAATGCCTTTGTGGTCATTTGATTTGTCAATTTCAGGCAATTTAATATTTCTACACCTTGATTGATTCTACTGTCGCACACATAATCTTTCTAATTAAATAAAATTTATCACAATTTTTGTAATTAAATACCACAAAAGCCATTCGCCAGCTGCTCACATTTATTTCCGCTCGACCCGGTAGACCTCTAAAAAAAGCAATTGATGTAAATGCCCTAAACACACACACACACATTTGCATTTTCCATAATGAATGATGGGTGCCGGGGAAATGCATATTTAAACATTTTGCTAAAATATTTCACAACTTGTCAATTAATGCACAAAAAGCTTCAACAAAATAAGCCAAATTTTATGCACAAGTTTGGAGAGAGTTTGGAATTGGTAAATGAAATGCATTTTATGTAGTTCAACTTGTGCCAAAATCATGGGAATGTGGGCTATGTTTGTATTTGTGTAAACATTTGGAACTCGTATGGGAATTTGAATGCACTTGAGCATAGGGTACTCGATTGGTTTTCCCTTCAATTGTTCGTTGCGCGTCTGTTTTAGAAGAAGGCGCCCAAAATGTGGCTGTTTGGCTTCAGCTCGCAAAGGGAAACAATACAAAAGCAAGTCACGACGATGCCTGGTGGAATTAAATATTGATAGAATCGTAGTATAGAGTTTCCATTTGCAGCGTCGACTGGTTTCGCCTACTGCCTAGTTTTGTTTATTTTTTAAAATGAATATCGAATTGTTAAGAACAAATTGTGATGTTTCAGTTTTCTAGTATCGGTTGATTCACTAACCGAACTTAGGGCCGATTTATCATCTTTTAAATAGCTGCTATGTGTCAGATAAACTTCCATCCGTTAGTTTATGTGACATTGAGCTCTATATGGAGGATAAGAAATTGGAAAAATACACAGCGCTCTAAACGCCTCAGAGATACTTTAAGAAAATAATATGATAAAAGCGACGTTGGACGTTGCAATGACATCTGATACCAATTCATTTTATGCCACACAAGATGAAGTAAAGTGTTACTTGTAGAAAACTGACATCTTTGCTATATCTGGGACCCAATGTAATGATCAATCAGTTTTATTTTATTGTTGGCCCAAATAGGTAGTTGATTTCCATTTACTTTACAAATAAAAACAAGAAATGGAATGACCAAATTCAAAAGATTTAGGTAGTACTTGGGACTCAGAACTTTAGAAGGAACTTTGGGCTGAGATTTATTCTTGAAATAGTTGTCACTAGACTGTACCTTGTAAGTTCAAGATGTAACTCCCCTACGAAAAAAAGGAGTCGGTGTCATGGGAGGCCCGATACGACCGAAGCCGTTTACGACGATAAATGTAATTGAAAATTTTACTCACTGTTTAGACACTGTTCAGTCTCTGTTTAGTCACTGTTTAGTCACTTTTTAGTCACGGTCAAGTCACTGTTTAGTCATGGTGTTAAGTCACTGTTAAACCACTGTCTAGTCGCTGTTTAGTCACTGTGGAGGCACCGTTAAGTGCCGGCTTAGTCATTGTTAAGTCAATGTTTAGACACTGTTTAGTCATGATGTTAAGTCACTATTTAGCTACTGTTAAGTCACTGTTAAATCACAGCTTAATCACCGTTAAGTCACGGTTTAGTTCACAGTGGCCCAAATAGCCAATCTAGCGGGATTTAAGTCGAATTTCAATTATTGAAAATTCCGATTTTTTTCTTTCTTATAGTTTACAACACTTGTCAAAGCTTATAAAAGCTTTTGTATGAGCTTTTATGTGCATTTCTGATCAGCTGCGAGCTTTCAAAGTGAACATATGTTGAGCACGTGGCCTGCAAAGATTTGGCAGCATTTTTTGACTTTCTTTGGTTGAGCGATTAAACAAACAAATACAAGTTTATTGACTCAATATCTTTGTTTCACATTCAGATAAGGTATGTACTAAATAAAAATTATATGTTTGTGACCCGCCTTTTCATGAGTAGCAGAAAAATTGTGGTAGAAGTAAGTTGTTTTAGCATATATGGTTTTTGAGCGTATACTGACAACTTTGGACTATAACTAACGGCGTTCAATCTTGTTCAAGCTAATATTAGCATTTATGTAAAGTGTAAGTCCTTGTGGTGTAAAAAAATCAAAAATGATAACCAACTACGACCAACTGTTATTGGTATGATGTCCGAAGAAGCCCTTGAAGCGAGGAATAAAGAATTCCGGAATTTACGGCAAAATCATACCCGAAAAGACAATAGATGCAATACGATGGAAGATGTCATGAATGGGTTACTCATATCATCAGATCCGCTTATAACATCTTTGTCAAAAACACTAAATATTTGCAGAAAAGATGTAAAGTTGGATAAAGTCGTAACTGGGTTGCTCGCTAATTTTAAAAAAACCTTCAATGATTCAGATTCGTCAGATTCTGATTAATAACTTATTTATAAGCACATCTAAATGTTTTTTTGCTTCATATGTTTAAAATAAATAACTTTGAAATTTAAAATGTTAGGAACTCAAATATGTATATGATTAAGTTGTATGGGAGCTATGATATATAGTTGACTTAAAAAATTGAAATTTAGAGAATAAGTGATGAATTCGATAAAAACCTTAAGTTTAAATTTTCATTAAAATATCTATTAAATTACATATAAATAAATTTTTACAAATGGAATAATTCGATATAAATCTTAGGGTAAACGCTAACAAACGATATTTAATTTTTTTTAAGGAATTGAATGAATATCCGTTATGCTTTCATTATCGTTTGGAATTTTGTTGTATATTAACATTAAATGAGATTAAGCTACATTTAATGTTATGAGTTGACCCCCCAACGGATAATACAATCACGACTTGCTTATTACAATGTTGGGTCGATTGGTTGATTAAGGTTGATGTTCTTATTTTTTTACAACAACTCTGCTTTTCCAAGTATTTTTGTAATATTTGAAAGCTAATTCGCTAAATCACTATTCGCCAGTAACTCAATACCCAGCGGAAGTGAACCGAACCGAACCATTTTATTTTTCGGTTTTTGATTCGGTTCAACATTTTGAAAACACACCGTTTTCGGTTTACGGTTCGGGTCACGAGTACAAAACTCGGTTTCATACGGGTTAAAACCGAAACGGTTTGCATCCCTGATCATAATCAGGTCACACTCATTTTTTAAACAGGTGCAGATAAACTGATAAGATCAGGTAAACTGCACCTGTTTGAATTGACCAGTTTAGCTGTTCTAATCAGTCTCTGTTAAAACTGGACCAATCTGTTTTCAAAATTAGTGTGACCAGCTTATAGCATCATAAAAATGTCAAAGATGAGTGCGTGACCAGGTTTCGTGGTGGACCAGGATGAACATTCCCTTGCTGCTAAAAGACAGCTGAGTGACAAGTGCTTGTCTTATATGAAAAGTAGATTGTGATTACGAATCATAACTTTGCAAAAAATTTTTAATATTTTTCACAAAGTGATTGTTTTAGTGACCTTTTGATTGAAAATCGTAGAACTTTTTAGGCAGGCTCAGGTCATTAAGTTATGGATATTGTCTACACAAAATTTTCTAAAACAAGACACGCACAACACTACAAAGGAGGCTGGTTGACAGTATAACGTGTATTTCATGAATACCAATTCAATCTTCAGCTGGCTACGCCTGTCCTTAGTGTGTTGGCAAAGATTTAAATATTAATATTTTTTCTGTTCAGTAAATATGTATGTTAGTTAAAATATGCACGTAACTTTGCTTATCATTAGTTTTTGTTAATATCATTCGTTTTGTTACAGTTTAGTCACTGTTCAGTCACTTTTCAATCATTGTTAAGTCACTGTTTAGTCACCTGTTTACTCACTGTTCAGTCACTATTCAATCACTTTTTGTCACTGTTTAGTCACTATTCAATCATTGTTAAGTCACTGTTCAGTCACTGTTTTGTTAAGCATATTAACCTTTGTTGTAAAATTGGCTATACAGCTCCTCCAACGGGGTCAAGCCAAGCCTTCTCACAATCTCTTGGTATGTGTGCCTTAAATGTTACGCACAAGAGAAAGGGACCTACTGCTTAACGCAGAGCGGGCAAACTAACGAAACGAAACGTTTCTGAATCGTTTCGTTTCTTTCTTTGCACAGAGCGAAATATTAACAAAACCCGAGAAAAATTTAACTGTAAAAAAATGAGTTCTGTTCAGTTTGCGTTCGTGAGAGCAAACTAAAAGTAAAGCGAAATGCGCTCATCTTGATTTGCGGACAAAGGGTATCGGAACGATATGCAACGATTGCGAATAGTTCGGAAACGTTTGCTGCTCAATTTGTATACACGTAGTTGTTGTGTTGTTTTCGTTTGCTTTTATTTTATTTCTTCAATTCAATGAAGTAGAACTAAAAGCCGATCATTCCGCAAACGAGTTCTTAGTATACGTTTCGTCTCTAAACGTTCCAAGGCAGTGCAGCTAACGGGAGAACAAAATTCAATCGTTTCGCTTGCGCTCTTCGGCAATATAAAGTTAGTGGTTTCGTTTTCCCTGACTATAGTAACAGCTACCAAACATATGAATAGTTTCTTAGCTTTCGCGAACGGTTCGTTAAACGTTTCGTTTATTTGCCCGCTCTGGTTTAACGCCGAATCCGAACGGCAAAGTTTGAGAATTTGCTTTTTCATGGCTAGTTACTTTACAGCTGGCGGCAATAGCTGGTGAAGGTGACCGTATGTGTAAAAGCTATTTTTTAAAAGGCAAAAAAATATCTTTTTATTATTAGATGTCGGAGAGGCGTGATCGAACCCACGACCCCCGCCCAGAAGTCCAGCCACACTAACCGCTGGGCCACAGATGGTCACTGTTAAGTCACTGTTCACTCACTATTCAGTCACTCATCTCTCACAGCGTCCCGTGACGCTGAAATCAAATTTTTCTCCTACTAAAATCTTCCGTACCGAAATTAAAGATGTTTCACATAAAAACCGCGCGCTACAAAACCCTCTCATAACGATTGCTTTCGTACTGTCAAAAATAATAATATATAATAAAATAAGGCCCCTCGAAAGAGAGAGGCATTCATCACCTTGATATAAAATCACCTTCTCCAAAAACCAATATGGATAAAGAAGTTATATAAATTATGCTTTTAAATGATTGGGGAAAAAGGGGGTCTATCAACTGGTACCCTCTCGCATGGTGAATTCCTGACGACACTGCCTTGTTAATTATACTACGGCCCCTCCCAACTGCATTCATCATTGATATAAAATCTAACATATTGTGACAACTCACTTGAGTCTCATCTAGTAGGCAATTGTCTTTTAATCACGAATTTCAAATCATTCTTGTTACGATTTCTTGTCCAACTGATGTCCTCCGTTTCATTCTTGACCTATTTTGCAGCATTGGCAGCGAACGCTGTGCCAATTGTGGAGAACGCTTCGCTAATTACAGCAACAACAGCCACGACAACAGCAATGGATTTGCCAGTGGACACCAATCAGGCAGCCATTGAACAGGCCTTGGACGAAGAGCAACAAACAGCGGAGATTTGGAGCGAGCGACCCGATACGGCCACTTTGACAAAAGGCTTTTCAATACCCACGTATTTGCCACCTTTTCCGGATTTCATTCCTGCCGATTTGCCACACCAGCAACCGAATGTGACGACAACTGCAATAGCCTGGACCTGGACGGAGGATAACAATCTAAAGGCATTGAATGCCACTCGCCCTCCGCCACGAATGCATGCCTACGACAGTGTACAAAAGGAGCAGCAGCTGAGACGTGAAAAGCAACTGGCCAAGGAGCGAGCCACCGGTCAACGGCAACTCAGCCTGCCCCCACTAAACGCCACGGTCCAGGCGGGTCAGCATGCCTATCTGCCCTGTCAGGTAAGTTGATTGGCATAATCAAAAAGCTTCCAACATATGTATAGTATGTGTTCCTGTGCACCCTTGCAGCTACATCAGCACTCCAATAAGCCCCTGTCGTGGGTGCGTTTACGAGATGAACATATCATAGCGGTGGACCACACCACGTTCATCAATGATGCGCGATTTGCATCTTTGTTGCAGTCAATGGCCAATGCCAGTGGCCATGTGGCACACATGAATGAAAGTGGAAATGGCAGCAGTTTGAGCTGGAAGCTGCAAATCAAATATGTGAAGCTGGAGGATGCCGGCTGGTATGAATGCCAGTTGGCAACCGAACCCAAAATGAGCGCCAAAGTGCAGCTGTTTGTGATAAGTAAGTGAATGGTAGGGAGAGGGGATTGCGATACAGAAAGTTTAAGCTTTAAATTTTGCATACCACAGCACCTCGAACGGAGCTAATTGGCGATCAGCAGCGTTTTGTCAAGGCTGGCAGTAAAGTGGAGCTACATTGCATAGTCCGTGGCACTTTGGAGGCTCCCAAATACATATTCTGGTACCGTGGTGAGCAACAGATCACTTCGGATGCCGAGAATGAGTTGAAAAGTGGTTGGTACACTCAAATTGATCGTAACATCTTTGGCAGCACCGAACATAATCGGAATACTGTAAGAACCATCATCCCCTCTCTTCACAAAGTACAGTTTGAACAAAAACTTCTATTACAGATTGGCTCCTTGATCATTCCTCTGGTGCGTAAAACCCATTCGGGCAACTACACCTGCGAGCCCGAGAATAGTGCTGCCGTATCCATGCAGTTGCATGTTCTAAGTGGTAAGTTTTGGATTCATCTGGTGCTCTCCAAGTCACTCACTCTTTTTGCTCTTTCAGGGGAATACTCCGCTTCGGCCATTATGTCCACAGCTGTGGGCCTCCATAGACTGGGTCATGGTTACAGCAGTCTCCATCAGTGGTTAATCTTTCTCCTGGTGGCCTTGAACAAGACATGAGGCCTCTGACTTTAGTTTAATTCTCTAGGTAAATTCTACAAAACATACATCCACGAGTACATTGATTATTATTAAACTGCTGACACTTCTTCAAGTCTAAGCTAAGGAAAAACACAACACAACAAAAAATAAGAAATCTCTTTAAATAATTAATTTTTTTATACCATTTCCTAATAATAAAATATTTATGATTTACTTCATTTTATTTCCTTGACTCGGCAGTATTAGACATCGGATTTTAGGTGAAAACATATTTTTATTGTGCGGTCCAAAAAAATTTCTGATTGCATACAAATTTGTTTCATGAAAAGTAGAATAATTTAAATCCTCATGCGTTTTGCATATTTGACATATTTGCATATCTTCGACCTAAAAGCATATTTGAGAATATGCTAACATATTTTAACCTATTTCGACCTATTTTGGAATATGTCATATGCTTTTACATATTTAGAGAAAAAATATATGCTACCAAGTAGGCGTCTGCACATAAAAATATGCCTTTTATTCGTGGTTAAAAACGAAAGTAACGAACATAGCAAGTACGGTAAATGCTTCGTAGCGCACCGACCGAAAGAAAAGAAGGTCCCAATTTTTTGTGTTCACCACGCGGGCGAGCAAATTCCGTTTCGGTTAGGAACGCTCGGTGCAAAGGAATTTTTGGTTTGGACCTTGGAGTAGGTAGTATGTTACACTCTGAAAGGAACGATAGAGTTTAGATAATGGAAAAGGAAGGACGAAAAAGAAGAATTGTATTTAAAATCACTTTATCGTGATTGACAAATCATTAAATTGCGAAATGCGAAAAGAAGAGGACTAGTAGCAGTATTGCACCAAATTAAAATACCAATTAAGTTGAAAATCATTTCATAACTATTGCATAAGCACACTTTTTAGCTTAGGCTCTCCATGGTAGTGAAATCAATAATTCCTTAAAAAATTGCTTTTAAATACCACAAGCAACTACATAACTATGATTGTGATCCTACCGATCCGCGATACCATGGATGACCAATGGTGAAGAGGAAAAATGGTGGAGAAGAAAAAATCCGAAACGTCATTAGCTCCATTATTTTCGCTTGCAACTAAGTGCAGGAGTCTGCCAGATGCTAAGCAAAAACCGAAATTTCATAATATTTTTATGATAAGGTTCGCGTCCCCGAATCACTTTTTGCTCGTATGTGAACTGAACACACTCACAAAATTCGGTACTGCCTTTTGCGGTCACTACTATTCGACTCCCACCGTACGAGAAAACGGAAGTACAATACAATTCAAACCATTTACCGTAATTGTGCTTTGAATAGTTCGCTATGAAGCATTTACAGAGCCTGCCTGTGTATAGTACCTTCTCGAGTTTAGTATTAATTGCGTTCTAAACATAAGTACGGAATTTTTAGTGGTATTTTGAGAAGAGCATATTTTGACATATTTTAACCTATTTTAACATATTTTAACATATTTTGACCTATTTCGAACCTATTTTAACCTATTTTAGCATATGCTTTTTACCTAAAAAAAGCATATTTTGGATATGATCATCTTAAAAAATTTTAAATATTTTTATTAGCCCAATGCCAAAATTTTGAATTTTTTAGACCAAAAACAAAAAAAACCTAAAATCCGATGTCTAGGCGCTTCGCTGCGCCTTCAACACTCACATCCCACTCTACATCCCTTCCACGTCCCGCCCACTTCGCGCCCACATCCCATCCACTTCCCACCTACATCACACCCATACCTCCCCACTTCACCCACTTCCCACCCACTTCCCATCTGCATACCACCTACATCCTATCCACATCCCATCCACATCCCTCCCACATCACACCCATCCCACCCACTTCCCAGTGGGCATCCCTGCGGTATTTCCAACATCGGAAAATGAAAACACAATTGAATTCTCATTTTGACCTTTCAAACCGAGTTTCAAGTTAATCGGATGGAAAAAAGCTATTTTGCATGTAGAATTTTCCGGGAATTTTCACGCCTAGGCGGATTTTCCGACATGGCAAAATCACATTTCAAATTATTTCGAATTCTGTCCTTACAAACCGAGTTTAAAGCCAATCGGGTAAAAAAATAGTTTTTTTCATGCTGAATTTTCCGGAATTTTCCGACCGTTGGGTCAAATTTTTAACATCAGAAAATCACATTTCCTTATCATATCACATATCCTTACAAACCGAGTTTGAAGCCAATCGGAAGAAAAATAGTTTTTTCATGCAGAATTTTCCGGCCATTTTCCTCGTGGGGGATCTTCCAAAATCGGGAAAACACGTGTTGAATTATTTCGCGTACTTTGCATTCAAACCAAGTTTCAAGTCAATCGGATGAAAAATAACATTTTTCCCATACAAACTTTTCCGACGCTTTTCCGACTTTTCCGGGTGGAATTTTCCAAAACCCCGTCTTAGTACGCACTTTCACCACTAACAGAAACTCCAGTCCAAATTTCAGCTTTCTATCTCTTACCGTTTAGGCTGTGCGATGATTGCCAATCAGTCAGTCAGTCAGTGAATCAGTCAGGACCCTCTCTTTTATATTTATAGAGATGATTGTCTGTCTGTCTGCCCCTTATGCCTGACTAAACAGTTCATTCGATTGTGGCCCAATAAAACGTAATGGTTGGACCCTTGCCTGCCATGGTATCTTAGCTATTAACTGATGCTTTGGCTCTCTTGAAGCAAGAGGGCGCTAGCCACCCATCGGGAGTTGAGTGCATAATGACATCATGGGGAGTAGAACTTTAGCCTAACTAATAATACTAATTAAAACTTTTATATAATTTATTTTTTTTTTTTTTAATTATTTATTTTTTATAAAAATATTTTATTTAACAAGCTAAATCGTGTTAAGAATTTTATAGTAATTAATCATATTCTTATGTTTACGATGTCTACATTGGGCTAATAAGGCCTTTAGGTTATATTTGTATACAAAACGTGTTTGATAAAAACACTTATGTAGAGCTCTTGGGAGTAGTCCTCAGTAAAAAGTCTTACGAAATATAATAGCTCCTTTACTGCCTTTACAAAAATTGTGCCCCAAATTCCAAATGATTAATAAATGTACATATTTAGCTTTCAGCATTCATTCAATTAAACACTTACCACTAACAAAAAGAAAACGGGGACCACATAAAAATCACATGGTTTTTGTAGTTCCTCGCCGGATTTCTATTATTCATTGCTTTTCGCCGATTCTCTGTATTTTTCCCGACTCCTCCAACAGACTGCAAAAGGAACATGCTTGCAAAAACAAACGATTTTTAATCGTCCGGGTCCCACTTCCCATTTTGGGTTCCTATAGCACGCGGTGCTGCATGCGTGCCATTAGAAGTGGACGTTTGCATGCGATGCTGATTTCTTCCTTCCAAACCACTGCAAAAAGGAAACTACCTCGATTTCGTACAGATTGTATGCTTCTTCTTCCATACCAAAAATTGGTATGTGATTCTTCCCGGTAAAAGAACAGTGCCAGATGGCATTCTTTATGAACTAACTAAAAGGGGCCTCCTAAAACTAATGCTGGAAAGGCTAATAAATTGTTTAAATATACCTTTTAATAAATAATTTTATACCGCACATGGAGTACGTCTAATTCAATAGCATTACCACTCTATATACCTTTTAGTTCAAAGTACTTTAGGTCGTAAAGCAGGGGTGCCCAGAATCAGCTTACCAGCTCGTCAAAGCCAATACAAATGCATAAAATATATTTCAAGCAACAAAAACAATACGAAATAGAAAGAGAAAACCGATTTTTGTTTGTGTGTGGGAGTGGTCGTTACTACGCAGATCCTAGATTGCGAAAGCGTTCGGCCGTACGCAATTTGTTGTTGCATTCGAGTTTGCGAAAGACATCGGGGAGAGAGAGAAGAGAGGCACATATGATGTTGTTACAGGTCTGAGAGCGGCAGAGCACGCATATGATTTTGTTTTTGCTTTATGAAGGCTTATGGCGTGCGCTAAACTTATTAGCGCAATCTATTCCTTTGCGTACCACAACAACGCATGCGTGTCTTGCGGAATGGGCAAGGGCGCCCCCGTCGTAAAGTATCTGCATTACAATAGCGCATACTATGTGTATCGTTTAGTGGGCGACCCATCCACACCGTCCCTTACATTTTTTTAGATTTTTATATGCAGTTGTAATGCAGCTTTGGCTATCGCCCACTTGTCGATTACAAAGTAATGGGGATTCGAAAGCTAGCAGTCTAGCCTGCTAATGTAAAGTATACTGGGTTGTAATCGATGCTGTGTGACAAACAGCCTTCGAAGTGTTTAAGAGGTGCTCGATCGGTAATGTGCATTTGCGCCGCTGGGGTACCTTCTAAATATCAATATGTATCGATTTGCCAAAGAAATGATAAAGATCGATGAACGGCGCGCTACTCAAGAGAAAAAAGAAAAAAAACCAAGCCTCCCCCCCCCCCACCCCTCTCATTCAATATTCCACTTCGCACAACAAAAAGAGAGAAAGAGGAAAACTAGAGATAAGCAGAGCGGGCGCGGCGTTCTCCGCTTCTACTGGGGGTAAATAGTGTGCTTTCTTATTAGGTGGTTTTTTGCCCTCCAAAGTTTGTGAATGGGGGGGGCACCCCCAAAAAGGCCTTCGTTTTTTTGGGCGAATAAATCAGTTAGCGTTAGTGACACCAGCAAACTTTCGCAGAGTAAGTGCTAGTTGACACTCTGCCGCTACCCCAACCAATCAGAAAAAAAAAAGAATTCTACCCCCTTTTCATTTTAAACGAAGAGTTGGCGCCCAAGCCCAGCCAGCAGCTTTTCGGGTAAATCAGCATGGAGTTTTGAAGGAGGTTATTTGTACGAGAACAAACATTTGCCAGGGTATAAAAAACTTACCTCAGTTGCGCTTACTTTATCTAAGCTCAGCGCAAATCCTTGACTCAAAAAGTTTTCTTTCCCTGCGTTCGCTCAATTTTCTTATCACTCTTCAGTTGTTATTTTTGTTGTTTTTGCATTATTTCCCCCTTAACTCATTCAAAACACAAACTTGAAATTTCCTCTGTTTCACATTCAAATGCAAATAAAGCAACAGAAAAGTCATAATTCAGAAAAGCTGTGCAAAAGCCCGCAAAGGGAAAACTATTGTCTCGCTTTTGTTTTGGTGCCTGCCAACTATAATTTTCCACGATTTTCCTGATTGCCCGCGCACTTAACGCTGCTCAATTTATCACTAAGGCGCCACTGACCAAAGCCGTGGCAAAAGTTTTATGGCCAAGTTTGAGTTTGCTTTCAGAACAGAAGTTGGCCCACATTTTCACACACACACACACACCTTGGACTTGGTTTTCTTATTTCCTTGCAGCCACTCAACAGACAATTTACAGCTGGACAGCCTCCGTCTCCGACTCCTTGGCCCGGCCTAATCACTTTTTGATTTATTTGCCAGAGTCGCGCGCCGTGAAAGTTTTTTTTTTTCTGTTTGCCACAGTTCATATTCCGGATTTGCCCTGTTGCGTTCCTTTGTGGCCAGCAGCTGGAGCATATTGACTGCGGGATTAAGTCAAGAATATTGAAAAATTCCGCGAGTGCCTTTCCTCTGGCCACTGTCAACAAATCAGCAAGAGTTCTTACCCAAAATCCCCTTCGAGCTCCCTTTGCTTAGGCATATCAAAGAGATTTGCTCATTTTAATAATTCACTTGGGGAAACTGTTGAAAAATACATTTCGCCCCGAACTATGCGCCAAAGTACACAGAGTACAGCGTACAGCGTAAATGTGGAGGCAATTGGCCCGCTTCTTAAAGTTTCAAATTGCCTGGCGCCCGGTTGGATAACTTGGCCGACAACTTTCCAAGTGTGAGACATTGCTCAGATTCTCGGCAAATAAAGTTTAGCCGAACACGATATATGTATGGCCTGAAGTCGGCTCAGGTACCGTGACAAATATGTTGTTACACAAATATTTATTTCAAGAATTTTCATCAATTTGCATAAAAGTCGGAAATGAAATTGTCAACTTTTTCGTTAACATTATTTGCTCAGCGTCAACTTTGAATTTAATTTTTTTTTTTTTTGTAAAATCCAATAGCTTGACAAACGTTTGACTTTCCTTTTGCCTGCCTTATAAAAAATTTACTTAGTTAGGTCAGCTACCCAAAAAACACCCACAAAGCGCAAACCTGTTGCTTAGTTGGGGAACAGTTCCATCACGCGCATGTCTGTTCTTTGACAATTTGAATTAAATGAGGCGCCAAATTCTGGAATTGTTCCCAGCAAACAGCTGAGCAAGGGTTGGTGGCAAATAAAAAATTTGCACTAAATGACAAACTAATTAGTTAGACTACTTAAAGCTAAGGTTCTTATCGGAAAACTGTTCAACACATTTTGAAGTGACCAAAGAATTTATGCCTAATTTGAATATAATTTGCAAAACTTTACTCAGGCCCAATTTCTGTATGGAGAACTATAGTTTTAAGTACGTTGGCTTTCTTAATGACAGGTTCACCTAACTGATTTTTTCATCAAAAGTTTTATTAAAAAATACAACTTGAAAATTCAAAGAGAATAAGAATTAAGCTAAGTTTACAAGTGCAAATTAATTTACACAAACTGTCCTAACAAAGTTTGTCTGACTTAGTGTCCCAATTTGTATACGATTTCACACACACACACACTAAATTAAGTTTCAAATCAATTTGTTGAAACTTTTAAAGTTTGCCTTGAATTTGGCCTAATGTTTCACTCACAAATTTGGTTTGCTACAAATTTTGTGTTTCCCCATTTGGTTTGTCCCAAGCAGCTGGCAAATTATCGACAGAGTTCCGATTTCTATTCATCCGAATAGTTGCGATGTATCAAATAAACTTACAATTTACTTTGCCGGTAAAGCGAAATATCAAAATTGATTTGCAATCATCCTAACAGCTTAACAGTTTACTTAGACAGGTATCAAAGATTTTCCATAGTCCAATGTTCTTACATTTGCCTCAATCTATTTGTGTTTTTTTGTCTTTAGTAAGAACAAACTCGGCAAAAGCGATAACAGTTGGCGGGAGAGGTTTGATATTCTGTTTAGGCAGCACGCAAACCCTACGAAAACTTAACCTTGCAAACTCGACAAACCGGTTTGCACAAATCCAACAAATTATTAAAAACGACAAATTAATTTGCTCACATAACTTAAGCTACAGGCAAAAAATTTGACCAACTTTTGAAGAAAATGTTGGCTAAGTAACCATGATTGCAGATTTTGAAAAACTTCAGACTTAAAATACCGTTCCATTAGCAAATAATTTGATCAAATATCACGGAAAAGTTCCCCAGTATGGCCTATTTAGCCAAATTTTCATCAAAATCATCTTATTATATATTACAGAGTACTGTTTATAAAGCACTGAGTATATAGTACTGGGTATCGAGAACTGTGTATTGAGTTCTAAGTATCGAGTACTGATTTTCAAATACTAAGTATGAAGAACTGAGTATAAAATACGGTACAGAGTACTTGAATATAAAGTACTGAGTATTAAGCTCTGAATATATAGTTCTGAGTATCGAGTACTAGGTATAAAGTGCTTCGTATAGAGTACTGAGTATCGAGGACTGTGTCCCCCCCTTTTTTACACCACATGTAGAGTACTGTCCTCACTTTTACTTTCACTATTTCCCCTTTTTCTTTCTTTTAGTAACGAGGATAGAACACTGAGTATCGAGAGCTGAGCATTGAGAGTACAGTAAAGAGTACTTGATTATATAAAGTACTGAGTATTAAGTACTGAGTATATAGAACTAGTACAAGGTTTAAAGAACTTAAAATAGAGTACTGAGTATCGAGAGCTGAGTATTGAGTATCGAGGACTGAGTATAAAGTACTGAGAATCGAGAACTGAGTGTTGAGTTCTAAGTATCGAGTACTGATTTTCAAGTACTGAGTATCGAGTTCTAGGTATATAGTACTTAGAGTTGACAGAGCATTTTCAAACCTAAAATAAATAAATACCACAAAGTATAAGTATGGAGTACTGAGTATTCGTATAGAGTACTGTGTACCGAGTGTTAGTATCGAGAACTGAGTATAGAGTACTGAGTATCGAAAATGAGTACTGACTACAGCAGAGAGAAATGAGTAAAAAGCAGAGATCTGAACCTGAGTGCCTCCAACTACGAATGTACCGCATTCGTACTTGATATTTTCCGCACCGGAGTGCCTCCAACCACTAGCAAAAAATTGTTACGCGGTGTTTAAAACACCGTGGCATTTCTGTGCTTCGGCTTCTTGGGATAGCAATGTTCTTACTTGTTTTTCTATTTTTTTGTCGGGTCGCTCGCTGAAATTGATGCAGTCAAAAAAACAGGCACTCTTACAGATCTCTGGTATAGAGTACAGCAAAAAGTTCTAGGAGTATAAAGTACTTAGTAATAAGTACAGAGTATTGAGTACTAGTGTTGGGTTGTTCATGAGTGAGTAAACTGAGGGCGAGCGAACATGTTCTCTTTTCAATTGTTCATTTTGTTCAGCGATTCTGTCTGGGGCCCACTGTTCACTCTGCCATGCTCTGAGTTGTTCTTGAGTTGTTCTTTTTTGCTCTGTTCTTGCTCTGTCTGTCTCGGGGTTTCAGAGCTGTTCAGTTTGTTTTGCTCTGTGTGTTTTCTGTGTGTGCTGTACCCTGACATCTGTTTAAATAGTATCTAGCTCAGTGAACTGTTCAGTGTTACCTGACCGTTGACTTAGTTCAATGTTTGTTGTCAATTTATGGCAACTCTGGATTAAGCAGTCCTTAGGTGTGGCAATCACGTCCGCTTTTTTTATTCAGGATAACAAAAATCGCTGCATGCCCCCCCCCCCAAATCACAAGGCAATCTACATCGACATCTTAAAGGCAAACACCCCGCAGCAGTGGAACCAGTTGTCCGGCAGAACAACAACAACGACAATTCTGCCCTTCTGTACAATGTCGAGCAATTCGACTTATAAGTCAACAAAGGGATTACAAGCTTTTTGTGTATAAGCCAGCACCTAAAAAAATCGGAGCCAGCAAATTGACTGTCAATTGGCTCGAATGATCGTGAAAAGACACCACGCCCTGAGAGGGTTGTGGACGAGCCAGATTTTAATGAAGCTGAGAGAAGATGTCTCTGCAATGCCTAGATATGTTGCCAACTCGAAAACACCCACAGGCACTGTTGCTAAGAAAACGCGACGAGCAGATGGCTTATATGACGAGCAAACTAAGTTTGGCAACTGCTGATGATTGGGGACAAGCAGCTGTACACACACTTCTCGTCTCCAAAAACACAAGAACAGGAACAAGAACAACTGAACAAACCCCCAGAGCGATTTGAATGAGATTACCACTTTAAAAGAACAAGTGAACATGTTCAGTGAAATGAGCAACCTTACCCAACACTGTTGGAGTACCAGCAAAATTTATAGATAATTTAGACGACGTGACGCAAAAAAAAAATTTATTCTTTGGGAGCTGACATTGGATCTAAAAATGAAGTTTTGTATGAGATGGGGTATCTATGTATGTAGTACTGAAGGTCGAGAGCTCGAATACTGAGTATTGAGTACGGAGTAAAGAGTGTATGTAGTACTGAAGGTCGAGGAGCTCGAATACTGAGTATTGAGTACCGAGTAAAGAGAGCTGGAGTATTCAGTATCGAAGGCTGAGTATAGAGTACTAAAGGGTATAAAAGAGTAGAGTATAAAATTACCACGTATTGAGTACAGAGTATCGAGTATGCCACACCAGTGTTAGAAGGCCAAACTAAGACCTTTTTAAACCAGATTTGTCTTCATAAAGAGATTTGGATCGTAAACCGGGCGCTCAAATACACCAGCGTTTTAAGGCGCAGTAGCTATGTGAGATATGTGGGTTTTTTCAATTTATCGATAGCGAAAGATTAAAACCGTAAACAAATCCGTAACCCTTCCCAAAAAAAATACTTTAAAATTTTGTAACAGAAACCGTAACCGAAAACCATGATTTTCTTGTAACCGTAAGCCTTTAACCTTATGGGTTAATATATTATATTTTCGTACCGAAAATAAAGGAGTTATTTTGAGGTTTTCCTCTACTAGTAAAAATTTCGAAATAGGAAAAATTGCATTGTCTCTTTCTCGTTTTCTTTTCTTCACTTTATTTGTTATGCCAATTTGTTTGGATGAAAACATACGTACTCACACATATTGTTGTTGTTTGCGCGATCGCCTTTTTCTAGTTACACTCTTTTCTCTGAATGTGAATGAAAAGAAAAGTCTCAAACATGCTTATGAATGTATATGTAAGAGAAAATGTTTATAGGACATTCTTTTTGCTTGTGTGCCTTTATGCTGGGATCAGATTGTTTCACTAACTGTCACATGGAAAACTCCCAAACATTTAGTACTTTTACAGAATAAATGAGATTTCAAATGAAGACGCTTTTGTCTGCATGATTTGTCACTGTGATGTTTTATACCAATAACCGTAACCGTACCGTAACCAGAGATTGAGAGGGCTAAGTAGGGAGTTCAAGAGCAGAGACTCACGAAGAGCAAAATAGTTTCTATATGGGCTGTCGCTTATCATCCCAGTTCTGCAATATGGCGTAGAAGCATGGACAATGACAGCAGCGGCGATTGGCGTGTTTGAACGAAAGATTCTTCTTTCGGAGGATTTATGGACCTTTAAAAGTACTCTGATGTTTTCCACCGTGTAATCTTACTTAAAGTCTTACTTAAGCAAATCAGTCTAGTTTGACTTAACGGCCGAAAGTGATTTACCAAGATTTTGAGGGTGAGCTTATTTTTTTTTTTTCCTTCCCATCCATCCATCACCCTAATTAAAACCAATCGCACACATATTTGTAATATAATTAACTGTTTTAATTTGCATAAATATGCACAATATGTTGCTCAATTTTTGTTTTGTTTTTTTTCATTTTTGATATATTTTAATAGTTAAAACTAAACGCGCTTAAAGTTGAACTAAACGATAATATTTCGTGTTTCTTTTTACAGAATTTTCATACAATGTATGTTGTAGCTTGCATTAGTAAATTGTTAGTTTCCGTTTTTAATGTATACATATATTTATATATATATATATGTCGTGTATGTTAAATCTCTATATAATTGTTTGCTCTTTTGTATTTAAATAGTTTCGCTTATTAAAAATAAATCGCGTCTTATTAGGGATAATTTTATATGGTTGCTTTTTTTCTTCGTTCTTGATAATATTTGAAATACTTGGAATGCACAAAAATAGTTTGCAGTGATTTCGAATAATATGTAAACGTAGGTTGTGTTTTAAAGCCTTTAGGTTCTGGTTTAGTGAAATCCTATTTGATTTAAATTGGTACTTTTTCCTCTATGCATTTAAAAGGTGTAAGAAAATTCTCTTTTAATTAAAAATATATATAAGTGAATTTGTTTGTGGTTTGTAAATATATATATATATATATCGATTTCAATAATTGAATAATTGGACCATTTGTTTTGAATGTTGGCTAATTATACATGTTGATATAAACGTTACTTGATCCGCACAATTCCCAGTTAAATGTTATCATATGATTCTTATCGAAACTAGAGCTTGTCATTTACACTCAATTCTTGCAGTATTTTATTAGTTAATGTTTTCGTTGCGATATATTGTTTTGTATATATATGTATAAGGATATATCATCTAATGATTTCATCTAATTGAATTCAGTTAACAATTTTGTTGGTTGGTTTATTGCCTTGCCTAGCAAATTCGTTAGATTGGTGCATATAACAGTTTTTATATGGGTTATGTAGAGCTAAACGTAACCACTTGGCCCCCAATATTGAAGTCTCAGGTTTGTGGATTCCTTTACGGGTATGTACATAGCAAATGGAATTGAACGAACGCCTCGTCCTTTCGCTCAGTGCACAGCATCAATGTCTCGCTGGGCTCGTGATATTTTCAGCTTATCCTTGGGCGTATTATCCTCTCCCGATTCTAGAGCAAACATTTTCATTTTCTCCTTGAAGGAGAGTTTCTCGGGTACAGCATCGCCAGCGCGTTGTTGCTGCTGTTGTTGTTGCTTTTCCGCCAAACGGCGCTGACGGGGATCTCTGTAAAGTAGAAAATAATATATCGATTAACACAATTTGTAACAACAAATTTAAAAAAAGACGAAATATTTGGCTTTAGAGCACAAAATAGGTTCGGGTTCGAACCGGGGTTCAGGAAGGAAACTTAGTGCCGATTTCTCTTCTTCCAGATAGCAGCAATGTGTCAGATAAGCTCACAAATTACGTGCTCTAGGTAGAAGATGAGAAATCGGCACTTAAAAATATTATATTCAAATATAAAAGTTTTAGCAGGCTCCAGGTCAAAAAAATCATAGAGCAATGAGTATTAGAGATAAAATGTACACTGCCTTTCAATTTTGAGTGGTGAAAAGCGATAATCCTTAGGGTCGGCATATGGGTCTTAAATAACGTTGAGCTGGAAACGGTAAAAAGTCTAAATAGCTCGAAGTGACCATCACTGAAAATTTGAGCTTCAAATCTCACGTACGGAAAAAACTGCAAGACTCTAAGAAAGCAATTAATAGCACTTGGAAAACATTTTAGAATGTTTAAAGCTACTGTTAGATCAGTAATGTGCTATGCAACTCAAATCTCGGACACTGCCGGTATGAGTAGGTGGAGCAAGTGGAAAGACTATGTATTAAACGCATATTTAAACTATGCACTGCACTTAGAAACTGGCCTGCCTTCCTTATTCATGTACTGTTTGCAAAACCACTTCACATACAGTCGGAAAGTCATGGATATGCCAAACTGTAGATTAGTCCAAACAGTCACTGCTATGATGCTGTCAGAAAAATCGTAAGATTTTGACGATTAGCTGTCCTTATTTGAGGATCATGTTATACCCATAGACCTTCAATCTCTCACCCATTTCTGTTAGCAGAGAAAGAGACTCGTTTCTAAGCCAAGCCAGGCAAAGTGTGGAACGAAAAACCTACAAAAAACTGAAGCAACTGGAAGAGCTGAACTATTTTCATGACCGGTATGACACTCAAGCCATTTCTCTTATTTGTCGGGCTCGCTGTTAGATGCTTAACCTCAACTCCAGGCCACACTGGTCCTCTGATAACACAGATTGTAGTCTCTGTAATATGGTTTGTATATGCCCAATATTATCTGAGATAAGAAGCACCCATCTGGAAAGCCGTGTTTTTCGGTAGTGTTTCTTAAAAACTTTTTTCAAAAACGTATTTTTTACTTTTTCGAGAACAACTTTAAAAAATCAGAATTTTGCGCATACTTCCTTTAAGAAAAAATGAAGCTTTTAAGATACCAAACAACTCTTCTGAACAAGGTTTTACAATCTGAACACTTCTACATAATCTAAAACGGCCGCAAAGTGTGAATTTCCAAAAAAAAAAAAAACTTTTGTGTTTATTTTGTTAATTATGTACTCAAGTTTTTTTTACCAAAATAGCAGCCAGTTACATTTTTTTAAGCTTTTAGAAAATTTTAAGAAATACTACCAGGCAAACATGAATTTTTTTAAAAACCTTTGTATGAAGAATTTAATCTGCGGACTGTCAGCTGCAACTTTGTCGAAGACAGTTTGCAGCTATCACTAAACTAAATGAGCTGTTCGACCAAAACTAACGACACCTTTTTTGGTTGGCACACCCAATTTCCATAAAAAAGTTCTTCAATCTATCCAAACGCTGATAGGGATTTATTTACTCAGTTCGGTTAGCACCATCGATTCCGCATAGTGTAGCTTGGTAGTTTTGGAAAAAGTTAAAATTTGTCGCACAGTGTTATTTAAGGGTTTTTTGAGGTGGAAAGACCACCAAGGAAATTGTTGTTGGAGTTCAACCCCAAAACCCCCGCTGGCTACGCCACTGTATGTAGGTGTATACTGTACCCAGATAAAGTTTGTTCCAGATTTGGCAAATTCCTCCTCCAGATTCTTCCAACCGCGAATAACTGTCAGAGCTACAATTTTTAAGCTTGAACCTACTGACTTAATATATATTCAGTAAGGCCCAATATCTGCCTATTCTGTATACCACTATAAGATCCGAGCAAAAACACCGAAGATATGCAAGTGCGCCTCCCCATTTATTCAAATAAATTTTTAAATTAAAAAGGAGTTCAAAGCTATAGAAACCACATTACTTGGAACAGGGTATATTGCTGTCGGGACACTTGACCGCAATACTCTTAATTGTTTTTTATTTATTTAGTGTATTTCGCCAATTCATAAACTTAACTGGCTACTACAATAAAACTTAAAATTAACAATAATAATTAAATTCAAGGAATATGATGATGTGCAGAAGCTACTACGTTTTTATTTAAAAAAGATATATAGGTTGCCCCGAAATACGCCAAATTACGCCTTATTTGTCGAAACTGGCCTCTCTCTCTACTGCCAAACATTAAGCACACTTTGCATATATGAGAAAGATTATTTCTTTGCCAGATACCCGTTTGGTAAAAACCATTGCCAAGGACTTACAGTCAAAAAGAGCCCAGTTTTTGAAGCCTGGAGCAGGCTTGCAGAGGAACACGGTGTTGGAATCTGCATCAGCAACTCTGATTCGTGGGAAGAGGCACACTCACAAATTGTGGAGAAAGTCAGCAACAGCTTTATGGTAAAAAACATATTCGACAGGCAAAAGGAGCGAACACAGAATAATCTACAGGCAACTAACTATTCCTTGGGAGAAAGAAACTATTTTAACAACAAGCACAGCCAAAACCAAATTTCCGCAATATTCAGAGCAAGATGCGAAATGCTAGATCTGAATAACAGACGTTACTCCAGGGGCACGGAAGCCAATTGCACATTGTGCAACCTTAATGTGAAGGAGGACACTTGCCATTTCATAGGAGTATGCCCGATTCTAAGCGAAATAAGAAAACTATACTGGCATCAGGCACAGCTCTCAACGCAACAGGTTGTCATCATTCTGAATGGTAAAAACTGGAACAGCCTACACCATTATATTAAAGATGCGTCAACATACAGACGGCGAATACACACGGAAGATTTAAGTTAAGATAATGTATAAACAAGTGAGAAAGTCGGTCTAGCCCGATTATATTTATACTCTGTACCTAGAGTAAGAGATAAATGCAGAGCGCTGCTGCGCTCATCTCTGAGTTTTTCTCTCTTTCTCTCCTCTCTCTCTCTAAGATTGTGCGTTGGTTGTGAGTGGGTGGAGGGGGTATGGGGGTAATTCACTAATTTGATCATAACTTCTGAGAACCGCTCATCCGATCTTTATCATTCCTTGGGCAAATAGATACATATTACTAATGACTAACTTACACTAGAAGGTACCGAACCATCTATCTACAGAACGGGAGATAGACGTTTTTTTCAAACCGCGGGGCGGGAGGGGCGGCCAAAAATGAAATAAACTTATCTCGCAAGTATTAAGAATTTGTCCATACAGTCAAATACAACAGCCGGGGTGGGACGGACGAGTGGACGAAATGCCTAAATCGATCGGTTATTTTCCTAGATTTTATTCCATATTTGTATAATTTTTTCACGATATATTTAAACCTAATTATGTTAATTTATTGAATAAAATCGACCACTATTTACTTCCCCCTCCACTACTACTACTCTTTTTTTCCCACTACTATTCAAGTTTGCCTTAAATTGGGAAGCTAGGTGCAATGGTGTAGCTCAAAGTGGGCGTGGAGTGCAATATAAAGTTTTAAATAGTAATTCTTTATATGGTGTCAATCCCTGCCGTTGACTTCGACAACTTTCGACCTAGGCGGATGAAAATGGCCATAATGGATTAGGTTTTACCCGTATTATGCTCCAGATATTCAAGTTTTCCTTAAATTGGGAAGCTAGGTGCAATGGTGTAGCTCAAAGTGGGGGTGGAGTACAATATAAAGTTTTAAAAAGTTATTCTTTATATGGTGTCAATCCCTGCCGTTAACTTCGACAACTTTCGACCTAGGCGGATGAAAATGGCCATAATGGATTAGGTTTTACCCGTATTATGCTCCAGATATTCAAGTTTTCCTTAAATTGGGAAGCTAGGTGCAATGGTGTAGCTCAAAGTGGGGGTGGAGTACAATATGAAGTTTTTTTTTTTTTTTTTTTTTTTTTTTTAAATAGTAATTCTTTATATGGTGTCAATCCCTGCCGTTAACTTCGACAACTTTCGACCTAGGCGGATGAAAATGGCAATAATGGATTAGGTTTAACCCGTATTATGCTCCAGATATTCAAGTTTTCCTTAAATTGGGAAGCTAGGTGCAATGGTGTAGCTCAAAGTGGGGGTGGAGTACAATATAAAGTTTTAAATAGAAATTCTTTGTAGTGTCAATCCCTGCCGTTAACTTCGACAACTTTCGACCTAGGCGGATGAAAATGTCCATAATGGATTAGGTTTAACCCGTACTATGCTCCAGATATTCAAGTTTTCCTTAAATTGGGAAGCTAGGTGCAATGATGTAGGACAAAGTGGGCATGGAGTACAATATAAAGTTTTAAATAGTAATTCTTTATATGGTGTCAATCCCTGCCGTTAACTTCGACAACTTTCGACCTAGGCGGATGAAAATGGCAATAATGGATTAGGTTTAACCCGTATTATGCTCAAGATATTCAAGTTTTCCTTAAATTGGGAAGCTAGGTGCAATGGTGTAGCTCAAAGTGGGGGTGGAGTACAATATAAAGTTTTAAATAGAAATTCTTTGTATGGTGTCAATCCCTGCCGTTAACTTCGACAACTTTCGACCTAGGCGGATGAAAATGGCCATAATGGATTAGGTTTAACCCGTATTATGCTCCAGATATTCAAGTTTTCCCAAATTGGGAAGCTAGGTGCAATGATGTAGGACAAAGTGGGCATGGAGTACAATATAAAGTTTTAAAAATTAATTCTTTATAAGGTGTCAATCCCTGCCGTTAACTTTGACAACTTTCGACCTAGGTGGATGAAAATGGCCCTAATGGATTAGGTTTAACCCGTATTATGCTCTGGATATTCAAGTTTGCCTTAAATTGGGAAGCTAGGTGCAATGGTGTAGCTCAAAGTGGGCGTGGAGTACAATATAAAGTTTTAAAAAGTAATTCTTTATATGGTGTCAATCCCTGCCGTTAACTTCGACAACTTTCGACCTAGGCGGATGAAAATGGCCATAATGGATTAGGTTTAACCCGTATTATGCTCTAGATATTCAAGTTTGCCTTAAATTGGGAAGCTAGGTGCAATGGTGTAGCTCAAAGTGGGCGTGGAGTACAATATAAAGTTTTAAATAGTAATTCTTTATATGGTGTCAATCCCTGCCGTTAACTTCGACAACTTTCGACCTAGGCGGATGAAAATGGCCATAATGGATTAAGTTTAACCCGTATTATGCTCCAGATATTCAAGTTTTCCTTAAATTGGGAAGCTAGGTGCAATGGTGTAGCTCAAAGTGGGCAAAGAGTACAATATAAAGTTTTAAAAAGTAATTCTTTGTATGGTGTCAATCCCTGCCGTAAACTTCGACAACTTTCGACCTAGGCGGATGAAAATGGCCATAATGGATTAGGTTTAACCCGAATTATGCTCCAGATATTTAAGTTTTCCTTAAATTGGGAAGCTAGGTGCAATGATGTAGGACAAAGTGGGCGTGGAGTACAATATAAAGTCTTAAATAGTAATTCTTTATATGGTGTCAATCCCTGCCGTAAACTTTGACAACTTTCGACCTAGGCGAATGAAAATGGCCATAATGGATTAGGTTTAACCCGTATTATGCTACAGATATTCAAGTTTTCCTTAAATTGGGAAGCTAGGTGCATTGATGTAGGACAAAGTGGGCGTGGAGTACAATATAAAGTTTTAAATAGTAATACTTTGTATGGTGTCAATCCCTGCCGTAAACTTTGACAACTTTCGACCTAGGCGGATGAAAATGGCCATAATGGATTAGGTTTAACCCGTATTATGCTCCAGATATTCAAGTTTTCCTTAAATTGGGAAGCTAGGTGCAATGGTGTAGGACAAAGTGGGCATGGAGGTACAATGAAGTTTTTAAAATATTTTATTTTTTTTTTTTTTTTTTTTTTTTTTTTTTTTTTTTTTTTTTATTAGGCGGATGAAAATGGCCATAATGGATTGAGTTTAACCCGTATTATGCTCCAGATATTCAAGTTTGCCTTAAACTGGGAAGCTAGGTGCAATGATGTAGGACAAAGTGGGCATGGAGTACAATATAAAGTTTTAAATAGTAATACTTTATATGGTGTCAATCCCTGCCGTTAACTTCGACAACTTTCGACCTAGGCGGATGAAAATGGCCATAATGGATTAGGTTTAAACCGTATTATGCTCCAGATATTCAAGTTTTCCTTAAACTGGGAAGCTAGGTGCAATGATGTAGACAAAGTGGGCATGGAGTACAATATAAAGTTTTAAATAGTAATTGTTTATATGGTGTCAATCCCTGCCGTTAACTTCGACAACTTTCGACCTAGGCGGATGAAAATGGCCATAATGGATTAGGTTTAACCCGTATTATGCTCCAGATATTCAAGTTTTTCCAAATTGGGAAGCTAGGTGCAATGGTGTAGGTCAAAGTGGGCATGGAGTACAATATAAAGTTTTAAATAGTAATTCTTTATATGGTGTCAATCCCTGCCGTTAACTTCGACAACTTTCGACCTAGGCGGATGAAAATGGCCATAATGGATTAGGTTTAACCCGTATTATGCTCCAGATATTCAAGTTTTTCCAAATTGGGAAGCTAGGTGCAATGATGTAGGACAAAGTGGGCATGGAGTACAATATAAAGTTTTAAATAGTAATTCTTTATATGGTGTCAATCCCTGCCGTTAACTTCGACAACTTCGACCTAGGCGGATGAAAATGGCCATAATGGATTAGGTTTAACCCGTATTATGCTCCAGATATTCAAGTTTTCCTTAAATTGGGAAGCTAGGTGCAATGGTGTAGCTCAAAGTGGGCGCGGAGTACAATATAAAGTTTTAAATAGTAATTCTTTATATGGTGTCAATCCCTGCCGTTAACTTCGACAACTTTCGACCTAGGCGGATGAAAATGGCCATAATGGATTAGGTTTAACTCGTATTATGCTCCAGATATTCAAGTTTTCCCTAAATTGGGAAGCTAGGTGCAATGATGTAGGACAAATGGGCGGGAGTACAATATAAAGTTTTAAATAGTAATTCTTTATATGGTGTCAATCCCTGCCGTTAACTTCGACAACTTTCGACCTAGGCGGATGAAAATGGCCATAATGGATTAGGTTTAACCCGTATTATGCTCCAGATATTCAAGTTTTCCTTAAATTGTGAAGCTAGGTGCAATGGTGTAGGCAAAGTGGGCATGGAGTACAATATAAAGTTTTAAATAGTAATTCTTTATATGGTGTCAATCCCTGCCGTTAACTTCGACAACTTTCGACCTAGGCGGATGAAAATGGCCATAATGGATTAGGTTTAACCCGTATTATGCTCCAGATATTCAAGTTTTCCTCAAATTGGGAAGCTAGGTGCAATGATGTAGGACAAAAGTGGGCATGGAGTACAATATAAAGTTTTAAAAAGTAATTCTTTATATGGTGCCAATCGCTGCGGTTAACTTCGACAACTTTCGACCTAGGCGGATGAAAATGGCCATAATGGATTAGGTTTAACCCGTATTATGCTCCAGATATTCAAGTTTTCCTTAAATTGGGAAGCTAGGTGCAATGATGTAGCTCAAAGTGGGCATGGAGTACAATATAAAGTTTTAAATAGTAATTCTTTGTATGGTGTCAATCCCTGCCGTTAACTTCGACAACTTTCGACCTAGGCGGATGAAAATGGCCATAATGGATTAGGTTTAACCCGTATTATGCTCCAGATATTCAAGTTTTCCTTAAATTGGGAAGCTAGGTGCAATGATGTAGCTCAAAGTGGGCATGGAGTACAATATAAAGTTTTAAATAGTAATTCTTTATATGGTGTCAATCCCTGCCGTTAACTTCGACAACTTTCGACCTAGGCGGATGAAAATGGCCACAATGGATTAGGTTTAACCCGTATTATGCTCCAGATATTCAAGTTTTCCTTAAATTGGGAAGCTAGGTGCAATGGTGTAGCTCAAAGTGGGCATGGAGTACAATATAAAGTTTTAAATAGTAATTTTTTATATGGTGTCAATCCCTGCCGTTAACCTTCGACAACTTTCGACCTAGGCGGATGAAAATGGCCATAATGGATTAGGTTTAACCCGTATTATGCTCCAGATATTCAAGTTTTCCTTAAATTGGGAAGCTAGGTGCAATGGTGTAGCTCAAAGTGGGCATGGAGTACAATATAAAGTTTTAAAAAGTAATTCTTATATGGTGTCAATCCCTGCCGTTAACTTCGACAACTTTCGACCTAGGCGGATGAAAATGGCCATAATGGATTAGGTTTAACCCGTATTATGCTCCAGATATTCAAGTTTTCCTTAAATTGGGAAGCTAGGTGCAATGGTGTAGCTCAAAGTGGGCATGGAGTACAATATAAAGTTTTAAATAGTAATTCTTTATATGGTGTCAATCCCTGCCGTTAACTTCGACAACTTTCGACCTAGGCGGATGAAAATGGCCATAATGGATTAGGTTTAACCCGTATTATGCTCCAGATATTCAAGTTTTCCTTAAATTGGGAAGCTAGGTGCAATGGTGTAGCTCAAAGTGGGCATGGAGTACAATATAAAGTTTTAAATAGTAATTCTTTATATGGTGTCAATCCCTGCCGTTAACTTCGACAACTTTCGACCTAGGCGGATGAAAATGGCCATAATGGATTAGGTTTAACCCGTATTATGCTCCAGATATTCAAGTTTTCCTTAAATTGGGAAGCTAGGTGCAATGATGTAGCTCAAAGTGGGCATGGAGTACAATATAAAGTTTTAAAACTAATTCTTTTATATGGTGTCAATCCCTGCCGTTAACTTCGACAACTTTCGACCTAGGCGGATGAAAATGGCCATAATGGATTAGGTTTAACCCGTATTATGCTCCAGATATTCAAGTTTTCCTTAAATTGGGAAGCTAGGTGCAATGGTGTAGGACAAAGTGGGCATGGAGTACAATATAAAGTTTTAAATAGTAATTCTTTATATGGTGTCAATCCCTGCCGTTAACTCTGACAACTTTCGACCTAGGCGGATGAAAATGGCCATAATGGATTAGGTTTAACCCGTATTATGCTCCAGATATTCAAGTTTTCCTTAAATTGGGAAGCTAGGTGCAATGGTGTAGCTCAAAGTGGGCATGGAGTACAATATAAAGTTTTAAATAGTAATTCTTTATATGGTGTCAATCCCTGCCGTTAACTTCGACAACTTTCGACCTAGGCGGATGAAAATGGCCATAATGGATTAGGTTTAACCCGTATTATGCTCCAGATATTCAAGTTTTCCTTAAATTGGGAAGCTAGGTGCAATGGTGTAGCTCAAAGTGGGCATGGAGTACAATATAAAGTTTTAAATAGTAATTCTTTATATGGTGTCAATCCCTGCCGTTAACTTCGACAACTTTCGACCTAGGCGGATGAAAATGGCCATAATGGATTAGGTTTAACCCGTATTATGCTCCAGATATTCAAGTTTTCCTTAAATTGGGAAGCTAGGTGCAATGATGTAGGACAAAGTGGGCATGGAGTACAATATAAAGTTTTAAAAAGTAATTCTTTATATGGTGTCAATCCCTGCCGTTAACTTCGACAACTTTCGACCTAGGCGGATGAAAATGGCCATAATGGATTAGGTTTAACCCGTATTATGCTCCAGATATTCAAGTTTTCCTTAAATTGGGAAGCTAGGTGCAATGGTGTAGCACAAAGTGGCCGTGGAGTACAATATAAAGTTTTAAAAATTAATTCTTTATATGGTGTCAATCCCTGCCGTTAACTTCGACAACTTTCGACCTAGGCGGATGAAAATGGCCATAATGGATTAGGTTTAACCCGTATTATGCTCCAGATATTCAAGTTTTCCTTAAATTGGGAAGCTAGGAGCGCAATGGTGTACAAGCTTAAAGATGGGCGATGATGTTAGGAGTCCACAAGTTTAAATTGGGAAGCAAATATAAAGTTTTAAATAGTAATTCTTTATATGGTGTCAATCCCTGCCGTTAACTTCGACAACTTTCGACCTAGGCGGATAAAATGGCCATAATGGATTAGGTTTAACCCGTATTATGCTCCAGATATTCAAGTTTTCCTTAAATTGGGAAGCTAGGTGCAATGGTGTAGCACAAAGTGGGCATGGAGTACAATATAAAGTTTTAAATAGTAATTCTTTATATGGTGTCAATCCCTGCCGTTAACTTCGACAACTTTCGACCTAGGCGGATGAAAATGGCCATAATGGATTAGGTTTAACCGTATTATGCTCCAGATATTAAAGTTTTCCTTAAATTGGGAAGCTAGGTGCACTGATGTAGGACAAAGTTTGCATGGAGTACAATATAAAGTTTTAAATAGTAATTCTTTATATGGTGTCAATCCCTGCCGTTAACTTCGACAACTTTCGACCTAGGCGGATGAAAATGGCCATAATGGATTAGGTTTAACCCGTATTATGCTCCAGATATTCAAGTTTTCCTTAAATTGGGAAGCTAGGTGCAATGATGTAGGACAAAGTGGGCATGGAGTACAATATAAAGTTTTAAATAGTAATTCTTTATATGGTGTCAATCCCTGCCGTTAACTTCGACAACTTTCGACCTAGGCGGATGAAAATGGCCATAATGGATTAGGTTTAACCCGTATTATGCTCCAGATATTCAAGTTTTCCTTAAATTGGGAAGCTAGGTGCAATGATGTAGGACAAAGTGGGCATGGAGTACAATATAAAGTTTTAAATAGTAATTCTTTATATGGTGTCAATCCCTGCCGTTAACTTCGACAACTTTCGACCTAGGCGGATGAAAATGGCCATAATGGATTAGGTTTAACCCGTATTATGCTCCAGATATTCAAGTTTTCCTTAAATTGGGAAGCTAGGTGCAATGATGTAGCACAAAGTGGGCGTGGAGTACAATATATAGTTTTAAATAGTAATTCTTTGTATGGTGTCGTTAACTTCGACAACTTTCGACCTAGGCGGATGAAAATGGCCATAATGGATTAGGTTTAACCCGTATTATGCTCCAGATATTCAAGTTTTCCTTAAATTGGGAAGCTAGGTGCAATGATGTAGGACAAAGTGGGCATGGAGTACAATATAAAGTTTTAAATAGTAATTCTTTATATGGTGTCAATCCTGCCGTTAACTTCGACAACTTTCGACCTAGGCGGATGAAAATGGCCATAATGGATTAGGTTTAACCCGTATTATGCTCCAGATATTCAAGTTTTCCTTAAATTGGGAAGCTAGGTGCAATGGTGTGAGCTCAAAGTGGGCATGGAGTACAATATAAAGTTTTAAATAGTAATTCTTTATATGGTGTCAATCCCTGCCGTTAACTTCGACAACTTTCGACCTAGGCGGATGAAAATGGCCATAATGGATTAGGTTTAACCCGTATTATGCTCCAGATATTCAAGTTTTCCTTAAATTGGGAAGCTAGGTGCAATGATGTAGCACAAAGTGGGCATGGAGTACAATATAAAGTTTTAAATAGTAATTCTTTATATGGTGTCAATCCCTGCCGTTAACTTCGACAACTTTCGACCTAGGCGGATGAAAATGGCCATAATGGATTAGGTTTAACCCGTATTATGCTCCAGATATTCAAGTTTTCCTTAAATTGGGAAGCTAGGTGCAATGATGTAGCACAAAGTGGGCATGGAGTACAATATAAAGTTTTAAATAGTAATTCTTTATATGGTGTCAATCCCTGCCGTTAACTTCGACAACTTTCGACCTAGGCGGATGAAAATGGCCATAATGGATTAGGTTTAACCCGTATTATGCTCCAGATATTCAAGTTTTCCTTAAATTGGGAAGCTAGGTGCAATGATGTAGGACAAAGTGGGCATGGAGTACAATATAAAGTTTTAAATAGTAATTCTTTATATGGTGTCAATCCCTGCCGTTAACTTCGACAACTTTCGACCTAGGCGGATGAAAATGGCCATAATGGATTAGGTTTAACCCGTATTATGCTCCAGATATTCAAGTTTTCCTTAAATTGGGAAGCTAGGTGCAATGGTGTAGCACAAAGTGGGCATGGAGTACAATATAAAGTTTTAAATAGTAATTCTTTATATGGTGTCAATCCCTGCCGTTAACTTCGACAACTTTCGACCTAGGCGGATGAAAATGGCCATAATGGATTAGGTTTAACCCGTATTATGCTCCAGATATTCAAGTTTTCCTTAAATTGGGAAGCTAGGTGCAATGGTGTAGCTCAAAGTGGGCGTGGAGTACAATATAAAGTTTTAAATAGTAATTCTTTATATGGTGTCAATCCCTGCCGTTAACTTCGACAACTTTCGACCTAGGCGGATGAAAATGGCCATAATGGATTAGGTTTAACCCGTATTATGCTCCAGATATTCAAGTTTTCCTTAAATTGGGAAGCTAGGTGCAATGGTGTAGCTCAAAGTGGGCGTAGAGTACAATATAAAGTTTTAAATAGTAATTCTTTATATGGTGTCAATCCCTGCCGTTAACTTCGACAACTTTCGACCTAGGCGGATGAAAATGGCCATAATGGATTAGGTTTAACCCGTATTATGCTCCAGATATTCAAGTTTTCCTTAAATTGGGAAGCTAGGTGCAATGGTGTAGCTCAAAGTGGGCATGGAGTACAATATAAAGTTTTAAATAGTAATTCTTTATATGGTGTCAATCCCTGCCGTTAACTCGACAACTTTCGACCTAGGCGGATGAAAATGGCCATAATGGATTAGGTTTAACCCGTATTATGCTCCAGATATTCAAGTTTTCCTTAAATTGGGAAGCTAGGTGCAATGGTGTAGCTCAAAGTGGGCATGGAGTACAATATAAAGTTTTAAATAGTAATTCTTTATATGGTGTCAATCCCTGCCGTTAACTTCGACAACTTTCGACCTAGGCGGATGAAAATGGCCATAATGGATTAGGTTTAACCCGTATTATGCTCCAGATATTCAAGTTTTCCTTAAATTGGGAAGCTAGGTGCAATGATGTAGCCAAAGTGGGCATGGAGTACAATATAAAGTTTTAAATAGTAATTCTTTATATGGTGTCAATCCCTGCCGTTAACTTCGACAACTTTCGACCTAGGCGGATGAAAATGGCCATAATGGATTAGGTTTAACCCGTATTATGCTCCAGATATTCAAGTTTTCCTTAAATTGGGAAGCTAGGTGCAATGGTGTAGCTCAAAGTGGGCATGGAGTACAATATAAAGTTTTAAATAGTAATTCTTTATATGGTGTCAATCCCTGCCGTTAACTTCGACAACTTTCGACCTAGGCGGATGAAAATGGCCATAATGGATTAGGTTTAACCCGTATTATGCTCCAGATATTCAAGTTTTCCTTAAATTGGGAAGCTAGGTGCAATGGTGTAGCTCAAAGTGGGCGTGGAGTACAATATAAAGTTTTAAATAGTAATTCTTTATATGGTGTCAATCCCTGCCGTTAACTTCGACAACTTTCGACCTAGGCGGATGAAAATGGCCATAATGGATTAGGTTTAACCCGTATTATGCTCCAGATATTCAAGTTTTCCTTAAATTGGGAAGCTAGGTGCAATGGTGTAGCTCAAAGTGGGCATGGAGTACAATATAAAGTTTTAAATACTAATTCTTTATATGGTGTCAATCCCTGCCGTTAACTTCGACAACTTTCGACCTAGGCGGATGAAAATGGCCATAATGGATTAGGTTTAACCCGTATTATGCTCCAGATATTCAAGTTTTCCTTAAATTGGGAAGCTAGGTGCAATGATGTAGGACAAAGTGGGCATGGAGTACAATATAAAGTTTTAAATAGTAATACTTTATATGGTGTCAATCCCTGCCGTTAACTTCGACAACTTTCGACCTAGGCGGATGAAAATGGCCATAATGGATTAGGTTTAACCCGTATTATGCTCCAGATATTCAAGTTTTCCTTAAATTGGGAAGCTAGGTGCAATGGTGTAGCTCAAAGTGGGCATGGAGTACAATATAAAGTTTTAAATAGTAATTCTTTATATGGTGTCAATCCCTGCCGTTAACTTCGACAACTTTCGACCTAGGCGGATGAAAATGGCCATAATGGATTAGGTTTAACCCGTATTATGCTCCAGATATTCAAGTTTTCCTTAAATTGGGAAGCTAGGTGCAATGGTGTAGCTCAAAGTGGGCATGGAGTACAATATAAAGTTTTAAATAGTAATTCTTTATATGGTGTCAATCCCTGCCGTTAACTTCGACAACTTTCGACCTAGGCGGATGAAAATGGCCATAATGGATTAGGTTTAACCCGTATTATGCTCCAGATATTCAAGTTTTCCTTAAATTGGGAAGCTAGGTGCAATGGTGTAGCTCAAAGTGGGCATGGAGTACAATATAAAGTTTTAAATAGTAATTCTTTATATGGTGTCAATCCCTGCCGTTAACTTCGACAACTTTCGACCTAGGCGGATGAAAATGGCCATAATGGATTAGGTTTAACCCGTATTATGCTCCAGATATTCAAGTTTTCCTTAAATTGGGAAGCTAGGTGCAATGGTGTAGCTCAAAGTGGGCATGGAGTACAATATAAAGTTTTAAATAGTAATTCTTTATATGGTGTCAATCCCTGCCGTTAACTTCGACAACTTTCGACCTAGGCGGATGAAAATGGCCATAATGGATTAGGTTTAACCCGTATTATGCTCCAGATATTCAAGTTTTCCTTAAATTGGGAAGCTAGGTGCAATGGTGTAGCTCAAAGTGGGCATGGAGTACAATATAAAGTTTTAAATAGTAATTCTTTATATGGTGTCAATCCCTGCCGTTAACTTCGACAACTTTCGACCTAGGCGGATGAAAATGGCCATAATGGATTAGGTTTAACCCGTATTATGCTCCAGATATTCAAGTTTTCCTTAAATTGGGAAGCTAGGTGCAATGGTGTAGCTCAAAGTGGGCGTGGAGTACAATATAAAGTTTTAAATAGTAATTCTTTATATGGTGTCAATCCCTGCCGTTAACTTCGACAACTTTCGACCTAGGCGGATGAAAATGGCCATAATGGATTAGGTTTAACCCGTATTATGCTCCAGATATTCAAGTTTTCCTTAAATTGGGAAGCTAGGTGCAATGATGTAGGACAAAGTGGGCGTGGAGTACAATATAAAGTTTTAAATAGTAATTCTTTATATGGTGTCAATCCCTGCCGTTAACTTCGACAACTTTCGACCTAGGCGGATGAAAATGGCCATAATGGATTAGGTTTAACCCGTATTATGCTCCAGATATTCAAGTTTTCCTTAAATTGGGAAGCTAGGTGCAATGGTGTAGCTCAAAGTGGGCGTGGAGTACAATATAAAGTTTTAAATAGTAATTCTTTATATGGTGTCAATCCCTGCCGTTAACTTCGACAACTTTCGACCTAGGCGGATGAAAATGGCCATAATGGATTAGGTTTAACCCGTATTATGCTCCAGATATTCAAGTTTTCCTTAAATTGGGAAGCTAGGTGCAATGGTGTAGCTCAAAGTGGGCGTGAGTACAATATAAAGTTTTAAATAGTAATTCTTTATATGGTGTCAATCCCTGCCGTTAACTTCGACAACTTTCGACCTAGGCGGATGAAAATGGCCATAATGGATTAGGTTTAACCCGTATTATGCTCCAGATATTCAAGTTTTCCTTAAATTGGGAAGCTAGGTGCAATGATGTAGGACAAAGTGGGCATGGAGTACAATATAAAGTTTTAAATAGTAATTCTTTATATGGTGTCAATCCCTGCCGTTAACTTCGACAACTTTCGACCTAGGCGGATGAAAATGGCCATAATGGATTAGGTTTAACCCGTATTATGCTCCAGATATTCAAGTTTTCCTTAAATTGGGAAGCTAGGTGCAATGGTGTAGCTCAAAGTGGGCGTGGAGTACAATATAAAGTTTTAAATAGTAATTCTTTATATGGTGTCAATCCCTGCCGTTAACTTCGACAACTTTCGACCTAGGCGGATGAAAATGGCCATAATGGATTAGGTTTAACCCGTATAATGCTCCAGATATTCAAGTTTTCCTTAAATTGGGAAGCTAGGTGCAATGGTGTAGGACAAAGTGGGCGTGGAGTACAATATAAAGTTTTAAATAGTAATTCTTTATATGGTGTCAATCCCTGCCGTTAACTTCGACAACTTTCGACCTAGGCGGATGAAAATGGCCATAATGGATTAGGTTTAACCCGTATTATGCTCCAGATATTCAAGTTTTCCTTAAATTGGGAAGCTAGGTGCAATGGTGTAGCTCAAAGTGGGCATGGAGTACAATATAAAGTTTTAAATAGTAATTCTTTATATGGTGTCAATCCCTGCCGTTAACTTCGACAACTTTCGACCTAGGCGGATGAAAATGGCCATAATGGATTAGGTTTAACCCGTATAATGCTCCAGATATTCAAGTTTTCCTTAAATTGGGAAGCTAGGTGCAATGGTGTAGCTCAAAGTGGGCGTGGAGTACAATATAAAGTTTTAAATAGTAATTCTTTATATGGTGTCAATCCCTGCCGTTAACTTCGACAACTTTCGACCTAGGCGGATGAAAATGGCCATAATGGATTAGGTTTAACCCGTATTATGCTCCAGATATTCAAGTTTTCCTTAAATTGGGAAGCTAGGTGCAATGGTGTAGCTCAAAGTGGGCATGGAGTACAATATAAAGTTTTAAATAGTAATTCTTTATATGGTGTCAATCGCCTGCCGTTAACTTCGACAACTTTCGACCTAGGCGGATGAAAATGGCCATAATGGATTAGGTTTAACCCGTATTATGCTCCAGATATTCAAGTTTTCCTTAAATTGGGAAGCTAGGTGCAATGGTGTAGCTCAAAGTGGGCGTGGAGTACAATATAAAGTTTTAAATAGTAATTCTTTATATGGTGTCAATCCCTGCCGTTAACTTCGACAACTTTCGACCTAGGCGGATGAAAATGGCCATAATGGATTAGGTTTAACCCGTATTATGCTCCAGATATTCAAGTTTTCCTTAAATTGGGAAGCTAGGTGCAATGGTGTAGCTCAAAGTGGGCATGGAGTACAATATAAAGTTTTAAATAGTAATTCTTTATATGGTGTCAATCCCTGCCGTTAACTTCGACAACTTTCGACCTAGGCGGATGAAAATGGCCATAATGGATTAGGTTTAACCCGTATTATGCTCCAGATATTCAAGTTTTCCTTAAATTGGGAAGCTAGGTGCAATGGTGTAGCTCAAAGTGGGCGTGGAGTACAATATAAAGTTTTAAATAGTAATTCTTTATATGGTGTCAATCCCTGCCGTTAACTTCGACAACTTTCGACCTAGGCGGATGAAAATGGCCATAATGGATTAGGTTTAACCCGTATTATGCTCCAGATATTCAAGTTTTCCTTAAATTGGGAAGCTAGGTGCAATGGTGTAGCTCAAAGTGGGCATGGAGTACAATATAAAGTTTTAAATAGTAATTCTTTATATGGTGTCAATCGCTGCCGTTAACTTCGACAACTTTCGACCTAGGCGGATGAAAATGGCCATAATGGATTAGGTTTAACCCGTATTATGCTCCAGATATTCAAGTTTTCCTTAAATTGGGAAGCTAGGTGCAATGGTGTAGCTCAAAGTGGGCGTGGAGTACAATATAAAGTTTTAAATAGTAATTCTTTATATGGTGTCAATCCCTGCCGTTAACTTCGACAACTTTCGACCTAGGCGGATGAAAATGGCCATAATGGATTAGGTTTAACCCGTATTATGCTCCAGATATTCAAGTTTTCCTTAAATTGGGAAGCTAGGTGCAATGATGTAGCTCAAAGTGGGCATGGAGTACAATATAAAGTTTTAAATAGTAATTCTTTATATGGTGTCAATCGCTGCCGTTAACTTCGACAACTTTCGACCTAGGCGGATGAAAATGGCCATAATGGATTAGGTTTAACCCGTATTATGCTCCAGATATTCAAGTTTTCCTTAAATTGGGAAGCTAGGTGCAATGATGTAGCACAAAGTGGGCGTGGAGTACAATATAAAGTTTTAAATAGTAATTCTTTATATGGTGTCAATCCCTGCCGTTAACTTCGACAACTTTCGACCTAGGCGGATGAAAATGGCCATAATGGATTAGGTTTAACCCGTATTATGCTCCAGATATTCAAGTTTTCCTTAAATTGGGAAGCTAGGTGCAATGGTGTAGCTCAAAGTGGGCATGGAGTACAATATAAAGTTTTAAATAGTAATTCTTTATATGGTGTCAATCCCTGCCGTTAACTTCGACAACTTTCGACCTAGGCGGATGAAAATGGCCATAATGGATTAGGTTTAACCCGTATTATGCTCCAGATATTCAAGTTTTCCTTAAATTGGGAAGCTAGGTGCAATAATGTAGCTCAAAGTGGGCGTAGAGTACAATATAAAGTTTTAAATAGTAATTCTTTATATGGTGTCAATCCCTGCCGTTAACTTCGACAACTTTCGACCTAGGCGGATGAAAATGGCCATAATGGATTAGGTTTAACCCGAATTATGCTCCAGATATTCAAGTTTTCCTTAAATTGGGAAGCTAGGTGCAATGGTGTAGCTCAAAGTGGGCGTGGAGTACAATATAAAGTTTTAAATAGTAATTCTTTATATGGTGTCAATCCCTGCCGTTAACTTCGACAACTTTCGACCTAGGCGGATGAAAATGGCCATAATGGATTAGGTTTAACCCGTATTATGCTCCAGATATTCAAGTTTTCCTAAAATTGGGAAGCTAGGTGCAATGTAGCTCAAAGTGGGAGAACAATATAAAGTTTTCAATAGTAATTATTTGTATGTCAACTCCACGCCGTAAACTTCGACAACTTTCGACCTAGGCGGATGAAAATGGCCATAATGGATTAGGTTTAACCCGTATTATGCTCCAGATATTCAAGTTTTCCTTAAATTGGGAAGCTAGGTGCAATGATGTAGGACAAAGTGGGCATGGAGTACAATATAAAGTTTTAAATAGTAATTCTTTATATGGTGTCAATCCCTGCCGTTAACTTCGACAACTTTCGACCTAGGCGGATGAAAATGGACATAATGGATTAGGTTTAACCCGTTATATGCTCCAGATATTCAAGTTTACCTTAAATTGGGAAGCTAGGTGCAAGTTAGCTTCAAAGTGGGGCGTGGAAGTGGACATATAAAGTTTTAAGTAGTAATTC